>PVKY010010695.1:0-12468 GCA_004027775.1 Bradypus variegatus
AGTATCTGCTTCATTTACTCTTAGCTGTTGTGCCCCAGAAAGCCAAGGACGCATCCTCAGCGCCGCGGTACAAACGAAATACTAGAGGGGGCGAGAGGCGTCAAATGGGAAGGGTCCGCAGCGACTGCACGGAGGACGAACCCGTTCCTGGACCAGCCTCGACCTTAGCGACTCCGACCCGGCACAAGCCTCGCTGCCGGAGACTCAGGAACGGCCCCGGAATCTCCGCGCGTGCGCGCACTCACGCGCATGCGTGAACCAGTGCCGCGTTGCTTCGGAGCGGCGCGCAGGCGCGCTGGTTGAGGGGCGCGCGCAACGGCAGGTGCTGAGGTACCGCTGCAACCCGCGAAGGGGCAACCCGCGATGGGGCTACCCGCGCTGTTGCTGTTTGCTCTTTGCACGGCGGGTGCCCGGGGTCTCTACTTCCACATCGGCGAGACCGAGAAGCGCTGCTTCATCAAGGAGATCCCTGACGAGACCATGGTCATCGGTCAGGCAGGCGTGAGGGTGGAGAGGGCCTTCTCCCGCTCCCGCCCTGCCCTTCGTGTCGCCCCCTCTCCCACCCGTGGCCCGGTCGCGTCGCTAGTGTTCCCCCGAGAACCGGCCCGTTGCACCCCATCCCAGCGCACTTAGAGGGGCTGGTCTGACCTAGCGGGGTTGGCGGGGGTCCCAAGCAGAGTCCGGCACCCCGCGCCCCGCAGAACCGTGGGAGCCTGGGCCAGGGCAGGGAGCCGGGCGGCTTGGTGGGTTGTGACAGGTCTGTTTGCTCTACAGGGAATTATCGCACCCAAATGTGGGATAAGCAAAAGGAGGTCTTCCTGCCCTCAACCCCTGGCCTGGGGATGCATGTGGAAGTGAAGGACCCAGAAGGGAAGGTAAGGCCTTCGTACCCACTGGTAATCCTCAGGCTCTGGCATGCCCGACATCTAGACCACATCGTCATTCTTAAATAGCCTTTATGGGATGTAAAGAGCTGGCCTTTGTACCTAGCACTGAGTTGTCAAACCTTAGGGGACTTGACAAGCCCACGCTTTAGGGTAGATACTTGGAGAGGTCACAGGAAAGGCGAGGGCAGCTGGTTGGGTTGGGATTTTCACTGGCTGCTGTGTTGCAGGTGGTGCTGTCCCGGCAGTACGGCTCCGAGGGCCGCTTCACTTTCACTTCCCACATACCTGGTAACCATCAGATCTGCCTGCACTCCAACTCCACCAGGATGGCTCTCTTTGCTGGTGGCAGACTGGTAAGAGAATTTCCCCTTTGGCTGCAGCTTGGAATCTCTCTCTTGTGTCCACATTATTGCCATCATCATTTGTGACACAGCCAGGGACAAGAGTTAGAGACTCCTTTTAGCCTGGGACAGAGGCCTCACCACTCAGACCCCATAATGTAAAGAGTTTCTGATCTATGGCTTTGGGGCTCCGACCTTGTGTTCCTTTTTAGCGTGTGCACCTAGCCATCCAAGGTGGACAGCATGCCAACAACTACCCTGAGATCGCCGCCAAGGATAAACTGACAGAGCTGCAGCTCCGAGCCCGCCAGTTGCTCGATCAGGTGGAACAGATCCAGAAAGAACAGGATTACCAAAGGGTAAGGTCATATCTCATTGTACTTGACCTTTCTACCCACGAGACCTACCTGAAGTTTCTGCTTGGTTGCCTTCCCTGCTTGGGAGGTCAGCTCTTTAGAGAACAGAATAAAGTCTATCAGTCTGGAGAGTCAGTTTTAAATGCTACAGAAAGTGAAGGCCTCAACAGAGGACAAATCATAATCTAGTAATAGCCTCGCCTAACTTGTTTTCCTTAGGATATTGTTAGAAACGGTAGAAGCATGATTTCTATTCTGATACAGATGGTTTTGGAGTGACAGCATCATCACTTCCTTGGAGTAGCCTCAGTGGGCAAACAAGTTGCACACCCCATGGAATCACAAGCAGTATTCCAGAGGCATTTGGGCCTGGAGTCAAGTAGTGTACAGGAGGGAGGGACCTCACAACAGCCCAGAACTGTTTAATCTTGTGTCCCCTGCCCCATACAGTATCGTGAAGAACGCTTCCGGCTGACCAGCGAGAGCACCAATCAGAGAGTCCTGTGGTGGTCCATTGCCCAGACTGTCATCCTCATTCTCACTGGCATCTGGCAGATGCGGCACCTCAAGAGTTTCTTTGAGGCCAAGAAACTGGTGTAATGTCTTCTCGCCATGTGACCCTTCCCTTCCATTATTTGTTCCTTTTCCCACTCAATACCTTATCCACCTGGATTCTGAGAGGGGGAAAAAATGAAAAAGAATATAAGCCACGTTGGTTCCATCGCAACAAACCATTCAAATCAGCCACTTGTTAACACTACTTCTCCAGGACACAGGACAGAGGTCTAAGTGTTCAAATGCTCTTAGGGCTGTCTTAAAGGGATTTATGAAGAATGAATTAACCCAGGACTAAGGCTTGCTTCTTGTGCCACCTTTCAGAAAATGAGCATGTGAAAATCTCCTCACCTCCTGCTTTAACTCTGTTCTCTCTTCATTTCTTTATACAATACGTGACTAAATGCCCCACAGGAGGCCCTGCCTCACTATCCCCTAGTCAGTACTGGGTTCACTCAGTTCCTTTGTGACTGTAAATAAGGGGCAGATGTTTGGCCCCAGAGGATTGAGATTTTTTCTATATATTAGAATTATTTTTTGATAAATTATATATATTTCTTTCCTAGTTGAAACATTACTGCCTGTGTGTGAAGAGCCAAAAACACCACTGCAATCTCTTGTGCATTGTGTTTATTCACAGTTTGGTAGCTACCACGGCAGCTCTCAGGATTTCAGTGGTTCCTGAGCGAGATAGACATTTCAGGTGCTCTCAAGACCTTATCAGAGGGCCAGGCAGAGAGTTCTGAACACCTCAATTTGCATCACATAGGGCCTCAAAGTAAGAGGGAAGGTAGAGGCAGTTAAGAGAGCTAGCAGTAGGCAGTGCACTCTTTACCCTCCCCGTTCCCTTAAGTTTTACTTAAGCTGTCGTAAATGTTTTCTTTACAGGACCTGATTTGGTTCTTTATACAGATTTTTCCAGTGAAATAAAATGTGTTGTAGTAGCTGTGTTTGAAATGAAATATGTGTGGGCAGAGGGGAGATACAAGGGGGAATGGAGTAGAGGCTCCTGGCGTGGAAGGCCTCTGAGCACAACCTGCAGTGGACCCCAGGATGTGGATTTGGTGCTAGGACTTGGCCTAAACAGGACAGTCTCCAGGAAGGACAGGAGGAAAGGGGGTGGTTGCTCAGCCATTCATAAAGGTCAGCCAAGTAGACATACCAAGGAGGTATTATGTGAGGAAATTAAGTACCTTGTTTCTAAGCCCCTGGGAATCATAAATTTGAAAAAATCTTTATACACTTCCCTCATGCCCCTTTTCGGTGTAAAACTTAATACTATTAGTTGCCCATATTTTTATTTATAAAAGAGTTCACTTAAGTTCTTACTTCCCTGTTTTCCTTTTATGTCCCATACCATTTTGTATACATACATATGTGTATACATGTACATTTACTTATAAAAATGTATATCCAATTTATTGTTTTGTAGGTTTTTTCATTTAATACTTTTTTAAGCATTCTTCAATTTTACATATTCTTCTTATTTCTAATTTTAATGGCTGTGTTAACAGTACACTGAGGTGAAGTGCCATAATTGACTTATACAAATTTCACTGGAGGTTCAAAATTGTTTCCCGTATTTTTCATGTTAGAATTAAAATAAGGAAAATCAGATCGTCCTTTGAACTAGTTAGATGGGTGGACCTCTGATGTTGGGAAGAACACAGACATTTCTTCTCAGTGGCTGTTCCTAGAAATCCAGCCATCAGAGAGACTGGAGCCTGACCTGTAGGAGGACAGGAAACTTAAGATGAAAGCTGGGCCTGCTTGAATCAGGCTAGTCCAACTGTAAACACCACTGGATGTATCCCAATTATGCTGATGGGTCTGTATGTCCTGGGTTTCTCTTGCTAATCTTTGACAGGAAGGGGAGTGGTGGCAGGACAAAGGTGGGAGTGCGTTATAGCATTACACTAATAGGCAGGTGGAATAGGGATGGTCAGAGGATGGGATAACAGCAGCTAGTGGCTGTGCGGAGAACAAGGATTTCCATACTGGAAATCTGTGTCATATTCACAGATGTATCATGGCCAAAAAAGGTGTTTTTTTAAACAGCAGTTAGGCTGTACCCAATTGATGCTGTTTTTTCCCCTCCAAAGCTACCTTGATTCCATACTAAAATTATTGTTGCCTTAGGCTATAAATAACATCCTTAGCCTTCTTCCTATCACAAACAAGAAAAAAAAGTATGTGTGGGGGGGGCATTGTTGATATACCCTTTCATCCCTTATTGGCTTCCCCAGATCTCACTAAGGCTTGATTTTTGTCCCAGCCTGACTACCAGTGTTACATGAGCTGCTTTCTTGTTCACAACCTAATAGCCAGTACCTCATCTGTGGTACTCAGATGCTGGCCCCATGTCAGGCCAGATACCCAGATCTCCAGGAAAGCTTGCCAACACAGATTCCTGGCCAAAACTCAGGTCCAGTCTGATAAAGCAGGTTTGGGTTGAGGTTGGCAGAATAATTCTGCCCCTCCCCCCAACAAAGATGTCTGTGTTCTAATCCCTGGAAACTATGAATATGTTACCATACATGGCAAAGGGGAATTAATGTTGCAGATGGAATTAAGTTTGCTAATCAGATGACTTTAAAATAGGGAGGTTATCCTGGATTATCTGGGTGGGCTCAATGTAATCACAAGGTTCTTTAAAGGGAGAAGAGGGAGGCAGAAGAGGTGATGAAATGTGAGGACTCAACCCACCATTGTTGGTTTTGAAACTGGAGGAAGGGGGCCAGGAACCAAGGAATGCAGGCAACCTCTAGAACCTGGAAAAGGCAAGGAAATAGGTTATCCTCTAAAGCCTCTGGAAAGGAATGCAGCCCTGCTGACACCTTAATTTTGGTCAAATTAGACTCATGTCAGACTTCTGACCTCCAGAACTGTAAGATAATAAATTTATGCTGTCTTAAGCCACTGTTTGTGGTAATTACCAGCAGCAGAAAACTAATACAGGTGGGGACCAAGAACCCTTGTTTTACCAAGCTATGCAGGTAACTGATAAGACAACCAGGTTTGGGATCTCTGGATCAACCTCCCTTCTTTATCTCCAGCAGTTGCTGCCACTTTATCTGTGCTGCTCATTCTTCCAACGCTGTCAATTCTTGTACAGTCTAGTTGCAGTAGCCTATCCTGTGAACTGCCTATGACCCCGAACCTTAGCCCAGCCTCTCTTGGTAGCCTCTATAACATGTTGGTAGAAGCAATATCACTTGCTTTCCACTCAATGTTTCTATTCACATTTCTATGTTGTCTCCACTGCTACAAGCATTACAGTCCTGGAACACATCAACCGGTAAGGCATAGTAGGGAGAAAAGAAGTTAGTATATATACCTACATTGATAGAAATACCCATAATAGAAGAGAACGTGCAAGACCCACTGTGATGTTTCCCCGCTGGCGGTATGCCTCTTCCTTGGTAGTACACAAACGAACATTCTAAGCATGAATGGCTGTATATGTGTTTTAGTATGAGTATAACAAACACTGGCATTATTATTAATAGGACGAGGCTGATAAAATTAGAGCTAACTCAAAGCAAAACGTTAAGTACGCAATTGTGTAGACAGGCTTTGGGGTTGTCTGGCCCGTGTCGGTGAGCGGAGGGGGGCCTTTGAGAGGGAACACTACACTGCAGCCTCAAACTCCTGTGAGAAGGACCAACCACCACCCTCACCCCAAATCCCAAACCTGACCCAGCGAGGTAGGTCCTACCAACCTTCCCATACTGTTCTGAAAGTTCCTTCTCCGAGGTCCTGAAAACAGAGAAGGTCGGGGCGGCCGCAGTGGCCGGAAACGGAAGGGGCAATCCCGTGAGGAGTCTCGGCCGCAGAAAACCCGAATTTTAGCCCCCATGCCCCTCCTCACCACAGCGACCGAAGGATTCGCCACAGGTTCCTCCCGAAAACCTACATTTCGGGGGCCGCGGCAGGCACACCGCCGGGCCGGAAGTCCGAAGGCCGACGCTCAACACTTCCGGGAAGTGACGACAATTGCGACGTTGATTGGTTGTTGCTTTGTCCCGCCCACGCACCTTAGGGTTCTTCCGGCCGCGCGTGCGCGCCGTCACTACCGAGCAGTATGTCGGACCCAGAATCCTTGGGCTTTGAGCACATGGGCCTCGACCCCCGGCTCCTGCAGGTACCGGGAGGAGGACCGAGGAGTTGGTGCACGAGCTCCACGGGCGCGGAGACCTAGGCTTCGGCGGGGATGGGGCGGCAGGTCCTCCCCAGTTCCCCCCGCGCCTCCTGAGTTTCGCTTCTTCTCTAGGCCATCGCGGACCTGGGTTGGTCGCGCCCTACACTGATCCAGGAAAAGGCCATCCCGCTGGCCCTTGAGGGGAAGGACCTTCTAGCTCGAGCGCGCACGGGCTCGGGGAAGACGGCCGCTTATGCTGTTCCGATGCTGCAGCGTCTGCTCCACAGGAAAGCGGTGAATAGCGGGAAACCTGTTACCTAGGGACAGAGGAAGAAAGGAAACAAACCGTAAAAGGCTGGTAGAGGAGGTGCAGGAGTCTTTTAAGTACCCGTTTTGCTTTCTTGGAAAGCCTTGAGGCTGCTTCTCAAGATGAGTGTTTCCACTTGGCCCCTTACTCTTGAAGGCTGGCCTGAGAGATCCTGGGGAGAGCTGTGCTGTTGTGGAAAACTCTCTGGGCTGGATTTTAGTTTCTTGGGTTCTAGTCAGGACCTGCCACCATCCTTCTTTGTATAATCTTGAGTAAATCACTTCTTTTTCTGCCTAATTCCTTTATTCTTTAAAAAGGGGCATAATTCCCCTTTTTACTTCGTAGAATTGTAAGGCTCCAACTCCATAGCTGGTACATTTTTAGTAATCTCGTAACTATAGAGAAAATTATGCTTCTTAAGGGTCAGCGTGGATGGAAGGAACTCTGCATTCTACATTCTGAAGTGGGCAGTAGTATGTAAGGGGTTGATCAGAACACAACTACGTAGTTGTGTTGAGGTAGATAGCTCAGATTGCCAGGCAGAGGTAGAAAGAAGCATCAGGTGGCCACAATGACGTGAACTGGCTGGTGAAAGTCTTTAATTCATGTTCGTACAGACAGGTCCTGTGGTGGAACAAGCTGTGAGAGGCCTTGTCCTTGTGCCCACCAAAGAGCTGGCACGGCAGGCACAGTCCATGATTCAGCAGCTGGCTGCCTACTGTGCTCGGGACATTCGTGTAGCTGATGTCTCAGCTGCTGAAGACACGGCCTCTCAGAGGTGGGTGAGAACAATAGGGTTACCGGGTAATGAGATAGACATAGAGATGCGGGGTTGGAGTTGTGTGCAGCAAGGACTGATCCAGGGTGAGATTACAGCTGCTTTACCTCCTCAGAATGGTCTTTCCCTGATACTGAAGTCCCCCCTTCCTGTAGAGCTATGCTGATGGAGAAGCCAGATGTGGTGGTGGGGACCCCTTCCCGCGTATTAAGCCACCTGCAGCAAGAGAGCTTGAAAGTGCGGGACTCCCTGGAGCTGCTGGTGGTGGATGAGGCTGACCTTCTTTTCTCCTTTGGCTTTGAGGAAGAACTCAAGAGTCTTCTTTGGTAAGGAAGAGGGCTGGGGTATCTTAGTGGGAAAGTCTGTGAAGGGAGGTTGGGGCTTAGAGGGGGGTGACCAGAAGTTCGTGAGCGCTGCTGCAGGTGGAGGCCTTTGGAGCTGGAGTCTGATTGTGCCGTGTTTTGTTTTAGTTACTTGCCCCGGATTTACCAGGCTTTTCTCATGTCTGCTACTTTCAGTGAGGATGTACAAGCACTCAAGGAGCTAGTGCTACACAACCCGGTAAGGAGCGCCACAGGAGTGCCTGGAGATCCAGACATGGGAATACTCGAAGGACTTGATGTTCCTTTCCCAAAGGAACCCTGTTGATATTTTGGTTGGGATGGTTGTTGACTGGTTTAGCATCCCTTGTTCTGAGGCACTGAAAGCCAATAGTAAACCTCCCCTCACCCTCCACCCCCACTCCTCATTATCTAAAATCACTACATATTTACCAATGTCTCCTGCATTTTAAACCGTCCTTTGCCTGAAAGTCTAAGCAGGGGCACAAGGGGTGCTTTGGGTAGCAAAACCAAAATTCTAAGGCCAAGATTCTTGCTTTATGTGAATTTTAACCATTCTGAAGGGTTGTTGCTGTAGGCCTTTTCTATGCAATACAGTCATTTATTGATGTGTGTCTCTTGTTCTTTATCTCAAAAACTTTATGTATAGGTTCATATACTCTTTTTACCACCATAGTTGGGGCACTTTGAGTTTTTAGATTATAAAACCGGCAGGGAACTTAGGGTACCACAAATCCTTAAAGGCATCTTTGCCCTGCTTTGGTTGGAGAGCCAGTGTTTTGTGGTTGCATTTCTTTATTTCCTGACTGTAGGCCTATCCTCTTCCTAGGTTACCCTCAAGTTACAGGAGTCCCAACTGCCAGGGCCAGACCAGTTACAGCAGTTCCAGGTGGTCTGTCAGACTGAGGAGGATAAATTCTTGTTGCTGTACGCCCTGCTCAAGCTGTCTCTGATCCGTGGCAAGTCCCTGCTCTTTGTCAACACTCTGGAGCGGAGTTACCGGCTGCGCCTTTTCCTGGAGCAGTTCAGTATTCCCGCCTGTGTGCTCAATGGAGAACTCCCCCTGCGCTCCAGGTTGGCCTCTTCCAGTGTCTTGTTTGAGATAAGTTGAATATAGAAAGGGCTAAAAAGGAGAGACCCAGTAAATGTTCCTGTGTTTGAAGCCCTTGGTAGGGCAGGCACTGGACTTGCCCTGTAGAAATGGACTTCTCACAACAATCAGAGATACTTCCTGTTGCTCCGTTGTCAACAGAGGAAATGGAAGCCTGAAGACTGAGTAGGGAAACAGTTTAAGAAGGAGAAAAAGTCAGAAAGGGCAGATGATGGTTACAATGACACCAGTGGTAGGAGAGGGCCTCCAGCCAGCTCTGCGGGGCTCACCCTCCCTGCTCTCTCTGCCTGCAGATGCCACATCATCTCACAGTTCAACCAGGGCTTCTACGACTGTGTCGTAGCAACCGATGCAGAAGTCCTGGGGGCCCCTGTCAAGGGCAAGCAGCTGGGCAAAGGAGCCAAAGGAGCCAAAGGAAACAGGTGATTCCAAAGCCCCTTTGCTTTCTCAGCCTTTCCCAGGGAGGCCTGGTTTCCAGCCTTTTGGGAGAATACGAAACCAGGGAGCCAGGCGCTGAATATTCTAGGCCTGCACAGTCGCATCAGCCAGTGGAGCCACACAGGCCCTTGCTCTTGGTCAAGATCTGCTGAGCTTGGCAGCCTAGGAGCAGTGGAACAGGGAGGGGATGAAGGGTGCTCCCCACAGGCTTTGTGGGCAGTGCGTGCATTGAGTGTCCTGGTTGTTGGCGCAGGCTGTCCTGTGAGGGGAGACGGGCCCAGCAGGCCTCAGCGTGTGGTGGTGACCTCTGGGGACTATGTCTGAGGGGAGCTTTGCTTAATAGGCTAGGAAAGGGGAGTACTCAGTCTCGGTTTTCCCAGGGTGGTGGTTTTCTGCTTGCCCTTCAGGGCCTGTAGTTCTGCCATGTTGCCTCTGGACTGAAGCAGGGCAATGGTTTGGCCAAGCTGGCAGAGCTCCAGGCTGTGCCACCTGCTCCAACTCCTAGGACAGTTCTAACCAAACTGTCTGGGGAAGGACAGGTCAGGCTGACATTGGAACATTTCTCCCAGGGCCTCTGATCCAGAGGCAGGCGTGGCCCGGGGCATAGACTTCCACCATGTGTCTGCCGTGCTCAACTTTGATCTCCCACCTACCCCAGAGGCCTACATCCATCGAGCCGGCAGGTAGGGGGCTGCCAGGTGGGGAGGGCTGGGCCGAGGTGGGGCAGAGCATTTGGACAGAAGGTGCAGGCTGGTCTCGTCTCCCCCCCCGCAGGACAGCCCGTGCCAACAACCCAGGCATCGTCCTGACCTTCACGCTGCCCACAGAGCAGGCCCCCTTGGATAAGATCGAGGAGCTTCTGGGCGGAGGTAAGAACCCAGCTCTCATCAGGCACAGGCCGGGGGTGGGGCTGAGCTGCTCCCACCAAGCCTCCTGAGAAGCACCCCCATCCCAGACTCACCCATGTGGCTCTGACGATGGCAGTGCTGTTAATAACAAGGACAAGAATAGCAGCTGTGACACATGCCAGGTCCTGTGTGTCAGGCACCATTAACCCCTTTCGACAGATAAGAGAGGAATTTGAACAGAGCTGCATTTACTGGTTTGCCTCGCAAGGCAGAAAGGCAGAAGGGGGAGGGTTCTAGAGTCTTGGGAGAGCAGGAAGATACCAGTAGATGTTTTAGGAGATGACCCTGGGAGACAGGGAATTGGGCACAGGAAAAAGTTTGCTTGGCACATAGCCAGCACCTCCTGAGCCCTAGTGCTCATCTCAGGAAGGTGCACAGACAGCTGCCTTCACAGAGCTTGCGTCCAGCAAGGGAGGCCTCAGGCCACATCCTGTCCTGCAGGGAAGGGGTAGGAGGCTGCCCCACTACACTGCCCAGGAGCTTGTGGGCAGGAGAGTTCAGAGAGGATCGTTGGGGTGACTGACACAGGGTGTGGGGCCTCAGGCCCCGGGGGTGACTGGGAGGGCTGGGCCCTTTGCTGCTGCCTGAGCAGGTGGGCTCAGGGGATGGCACTGTTAACCCAGAGGACTTGGTGCACCTGGGCTCCGGGCACCAGGTAGGGCCTGGAGGGACACCATGTTGGGGAGCTGGGCTGGTTGGATGTGTGAGGTTAGAGACCCTGGGAGCAACTTCTTGGCCTCATTTCCTTACCTGAAAAGTAGGAGGAAGAACAGCACTTACGTCCTGGGCTTATTGAGAAGGTGAGAGGACCAGATGTGCTGCTGCATGCAGTGCTTATAGCAGTGCCCGGCAGATCAGAAGTACCACCTGAGTGTCAGGTGTTGTTTCGTCATTCCCAGAGCCAGTAGGAGCCTTGGAGAGAGAGGAGTGTGGCCCAGAGGGGCAGGGGCTCAGGTCCGGGGGCCTGAGGCTCGGGCATGTGACCGGCATCCGGGACATAAGATGCACAGGTCACCCTGTCCACTAGCACCCTGGGGTACCTGCAGCCAGGGGAGAGGTGCCTGAGGGCTGCAAGCAGGAGGCCTTTCAGGCAGGCCCCATCTGGAAGCCCCTGGCCCTGTTGGACCCTCATGGCTACTCTGTCTGCAGAAAACGGGGCACCTGTCCTGCTGCCCTACCAGTTCCAGATGGAAGAGATCGAGGGTTTCCGCTACCGCTGCAGGGTGAGCTGGACGTGGTGGGTGGCATCAGTTGGTGCAGAGAGGCTGCATTTGGGTTGAGGGTGAACGGACCTTTGCCCCCCGCTCCCAGGATGCCATGCGCTCAGTGACCAAGCAGGCCATCCGGGAGGCGAGGCTGAAGGAGATCAAGGAGGAGCTGCTGCACTCCGAGAAACTCAAGGTGCCACTGGGGCAGGCGGGCAGTGGGGCCTGGACCAGCTGGGAGTGGTGGGTGGTGGTGGGGAGACCACAGGGCAGAGACGCAGCTGCTGGCCACAGAGGGAAAAGAGGCGCGTCCGTCCTGCGAGGGAGGCACGCTGCCTTGGCCTCTGCAGCGGCAGGCTCCACGTCAGGCAGCACCGCAAGGTCATGTGCTCTGGTCCAGAAGCTCTACTTCTAGGAATTGTCCACCAGACATACTTGTGAATGTGCAAAGTCCCGCATGTGGTAGCGTTTGTCACGACTTTATTACAGAGGAGGATGCCCCATCACGGTCCCTCACGGGGACTCCTGGAAAGCGCTGTGGTGCAGCCGCATGATCAGCCGTTATGCACACAGAGGAGAGAGCAGGGAGGGGAGCCATCTCCAAGATGATGTTGAGTGGCAAAGCAAGGGTGTAGTGAGCCACTATCTGTGGTGCACACGAGAAGGGCTGTGAACATGTAGCCTGTGGGTTTGTACCTGTGTGTAGAACTGTCTTAGAAGCAAACACAAGAAACTGTTCTCAGCGGTGGCCACTAGGGAAGGGAACTGGGTGGCAAGGGCAGGCTGGTAGGAAAACTTGCCTCCATGTGCCTTTTTTGGGCCTATCAAGTTTTGAAGAAAAAGAAACTGAATATGTTGCCTACTGAAAAACTGAACCCATGGGTTTAAAAACGAAAGGTGCTGACCCGGTGTGGTCTTACCTGTGCTCCGTCAGACATACTTTGAAGACAATCCTCGGGACCTGCAGCTGCTGCGGCACGACCTGCCCTTGCACCCGGCGGTGGTGAAGCCACACCTGGGCCATGTGCCTGACTACCTGGGTGAGTGCAGCCCTGGGCGGGGCGAGAGCACGGGCAGAGCACAGAGGACAGCCCCAGGAG
>PVKY010010696.1:0-12472 GCA_004027775.1 Bradypus variegatus
AAAGAGGAAATAGAGACAGAAGAGTGTAATGTAATGCACAAAATCACAGCAAGCCAAGAGAGAAGGAGGAAGGAGGTAATTGTAGCCTAGAGAGCCGTAGCAGCAACAGAATGAGCCTAGAGAAGTTAGGATGACAGAGCCAGGTACTATAATAACAGGGGACTGTGTAATTGCTGCATGATTCTGATAGATTTTTGTTAATCACACATCTATATGGTAAGTAGGAGTATAGAGTAGATGAAGACAACGTTAATCAAGCAGGAGTTCAGAGGGAATTTCACACCAAGACACTGGTGATGAGAAAGAAGTCAGCTCTTTAGTGAAGGACTGTTGGTTAAAATCATAAAAGTTTTACATATACAAAAATATGCAGATATGCAAAATGTACAGACTAGCTGTATTTAGTTGAAGTATGGAATTTCTATCAGCTGAAATAAGTTAATTGTTCAGTAAAATTTTATTTTTTGTGTACCAATGGAATGGCTTTCCTCACTTTGGAATAATTTCTTTATCAATCACCAATTTTAAAAAAATCATTACTAACAAATAAATACCCGAAGCATATTGTCACTAAAATAATAACCTGTCAGATGATGTTACACAAAGGGGGCTGAACAGCAGATTGGAAGGTTACAGATGCAATTACTTTATTCCTAGCCCTTTACTTAGGGTAATAGCCAACCAGTCACCGTTTAAAGATAGGGTAGCTATGGCAGTATTTATTTCTTTAAATATTTAACGGTCTTGACTGGCAATTACTGGTAATAGTACGTAGAGTTTCTAGAATGTTATGAGTGCTTAATAAATGTTAAAACAATGAAATCCTGGGTGATGAAAAACAGCAGCCAGTAAAGCTATTGTAACTCCAAAATATTTTAGAGCCATAGTAGTAACGATTTAGAAAGGCATAAAAAGTAAACACGGTACATTGATTAAATCACGGTAGTAAAGGATTATTTATTCACCCAAAAGTCAACGCAGGTATTTTCCTCTTAAACTCCTTAGGAGAATGAAAGCAGCCCTGGGAAACGTGGACAGAATATAGATTTAAAAACAAAACAATTTAAAAAAAACAACAAAACCCTCATTCTGTTTCTACCATGTGGAGCTCTGCTGGGACGACAAACAGTGTGGTTACTTAAGTCTTGTACAACCAAGTGGGGTCAAACCTTTCTCCAATCCAGCACTATTTAGGAAAGCCCTCCAAGCTTCTAGATGCCTTCAGGCTTTGAAGGACTTGGTTATGGAAGAAGCAGCCAGGTGCGTGCGTGCGACACCTCTGTATGTATGACGCGACACAGTGGCAACGGGAACCAAATGCTTTTATACTCAGAGAGGAAGTTCTTTATTTACATTCACCCAAACCCAGGAAAATATAAGCTAGGCTTGGGGACCTCGACCGAGACGCTTTCGGGATCTCCTGCCGCAAGTCCTCAGCGGCTGAACTCTGCGGATGGGGCTGAGGACCCCGCGCTATAAGTTTGGAGAAGGAAGCAAGAAAAAAAAAATAGAGCTGCCCCTTTAAGAATTTCTTTTTTCTTTACTCTATGTTTACATAACACGGGGGCCGATCCACCGCCGGGCCCGAGGGGGTGTGGGGAGTGGGCGCGGGCGGCCCCACGCGCCCCGGCGGCAGTGGGGCTCTCCTGGGGAGCGAGGGGCGACTCCCACCTGCCCGCGCGCTGCGCGGGGCGGCTCCGCGGTCCTGCCCCCGCCCCTCCCCCGTTCTCTGCCCCCGCCCCTCCTTTGCTCCCCCCCTCCCGCGGGACTCCGGCGGCGGCGGCGGCGTTGGCGGCGGCGTTCGGCGCGGGCAGGTCCCCCTGCTGCCCAGTCCCATTTGTTACCGGGTCTGGCTCGGGGCGGCCGCGGCGCGCGGAGCTCCGGGGAGCCGGGGAGAGCAGCCGCGCAGCCACGACGGAGCAGCCACGGGACTGGCCGCCCCGCGCTCCCTTCGCCGCCGTGCCCTTCCCCGGCGCGCTCACCCCCTTTTCGGGATGGGATTGTAGCGGCGGCGCGGACTCGGCGGGGATCGCGGCGGAGGCGGTGGCAGCGGCCGAGCGAGGCTCCATGTTTTCCCCCGGCCAGGAGGAACACTGCGCCCCCAATAAGGAGCCGGTGAAATACGGGGAGCTGGTGGTGCTGGGGTGAGTCCGGAGACCTCCAACCTCGGGCAGCCATGAGGGCAGCTAGCGCTTCAGGCTGGGGTGGCCGCTGGGCGCCCGCATCCCCGAGTGGGGCCAGCGGGGGTGGCTCGGGCGCTCCTCTGGGGACAGCAGGGTGCTTGGGGCGGCGGGAGCGGCTTGTGGGGACGGGACGGCGGGGGCGGGATGCCCCCATTAGCTCGCGCGCGTGGGACTGCGGCGGGCTCCGGGATGCGCGGTCCGCGCGAAGACGGCTTCGGAGGAAGTGGCGGAGCAGGGTCAGCGAGGCCGCCGGGGAGGCGCGGGCGGCGGGAACGGCCCTGGTGGCGGGGACGCGGGCGACCCCGCATCCCCCGGGTCGCAGCGCTGCAGGACAGAGTCCTCGGTCGCACCGCGGGGGCTGAGGCGCCGCAGTCGCGGACACCTTGGTGTCTCGGAGGAGACCCCCGACTTCGCCCAGCTGGGAGGGCCGTCCTGTTCGCCACCGGGGGCCCTGTGTCCCCGCGGACTGTGAGTCTTGGGCCCCGGAACTTCGAGCGTGCGCTGCGGGCTTGGGCCGCCGCGGGCATTCGAATCTGTGAGACGGTGGTCCTGGGGCTGCGCTTTGCATATTGTTATGGTGACCGCCGCGGACAGCCGTAGCCCGAGGACATTGAACTGTCTGTGACCCAGGCGAGCTGGCCGATCCATTGGGAGTGTCCTGTGGGGAGAGGGACGCGGCTGCCAGGAGCTTGGGAACAGGCTGCGAGGCCGCACCTCCCTCCGTACCTCTGTCCCTGGCTCGGCCTCAGAGATGCCCTCCCGGGCGGCAGCGGGGACAACGCAGGGAGCTCGCCAGCCTTGCCCGCCTCGGCTCCCTCTCTTCTTGTGAAAACCACATTTTGAAGATAGTAATTATCTACAATCGTTAAACGGCAGCAATTAGAGACTTGATCAACTTCCTGAGTTTCCTTGTGACATTTCTATTGTTTACTCTTAATAAGCCAGGAGAGAGGCTTTGTCAGATTAAAGCTGGATAAAGTGGGCAATGAAAGGGGAGTAGAATAGGGAGTGGGGGAGGGTGCAAGAAAGTCGGGAGAAGAAGCAACTTAGGTTTAGCATCGGAGGAGAAAAGATTATTTTTCCCTTTGGATGTGTCGCTCATGGGAACCCGCGCTTTTGTCCCACTCAGTTGAAAGACTTCAGAACACCGTCTGCGCAGAACACACGTCTGAGAAGCCATGGTAATGGGAGAACTCAGGGAACTTTGTAAAAAGGGTTTTGATAGTTTTGATACCTTGAGGTATGTATCGACATAAAGATAATTTTAGAGAGAAGAATTTTTAAGAGAAGCTTCCAGACACAGTACAACTCAAAGTTTTCAATTCTTTCTCTATAATGCTATAATATATGCTATAATGCTATAATATAATGCTTCCTCTCTAATGCTTTCTATATAATGCTATAGCATTAAGTGGAGTATTATTATAATCTTGTTACCTATTTTGAAGCTCTTGGGAGATAAGCATTTTTTTTTACCTACACTGTAATTGCACTTAAAAAACAGGTAGCAAGGTCCTTTGGAAGGAGGCCTGAATGACAGGGGAAAAACTGGAGTTCCATCTCTTTTATGTAACCTCAATCCAACTTCATGTTGTGGAGTTTGATTTTGTTTGTGTGGCTGTCTTCCAAGTATGTTTAACATTGTGAACCTGACAGGAAAGATTAATTTTTGCCAGAACTTTATTTCGTTATTTCCTTTTGAGGAAATCATTGTTGAGATGTTTCAGAAAAGCGATGTGTTGTGTGTGGGCCTGGAGAAGTTTTGTGTTCATAGCTGGAAGTGTAGGACATTCCAAAGCCATGAAAAGGATTTATACTGGGATTGTCCTAGTATCATAAACTTACTCTAAAGTAGGCTTTGTAAATGCATTGCATATTGCATGTGCTTTTCTAGGAGAAACAGTATGACATAGTTGGCACTTGCCTTATTCTTTTGGGCTAGATACTCAGCAGTTATTTGTGCACCTACTATGTGCTCGCACTGTTTAGACATTGGACAGACAGCAGTGAACACAGAGCTTCCATTTTAATCTAGAGTGATTGGCATAAGCAGAAACAAACTTGTAAACAAATTTTGTTGCCCTTCCAAGTCTAAAAAGTAGTTGGTTAACTGAGTGCCCACTTGAGCTAGGTCTTGCTTTCTTCAGTTAGGAGCTCAGAGAAAAGTTTCTCTGAGGAGTTGAAATGTGAGTTGAGACCAGACTGCTGCAAAGATCCTAGTCTGGTTTTTGAATACTTGAGAAGGATTGTAGTCTTTTTCTTTTTTGTTGTTGTTGTTGTTTTGTTTTTTGAGAGGTTTCTGACTCTTTAGCAATATTGAACATTGAAGAATGCTGGTAAAAGAGTGAGTAGGTAGGTAGATTTTAAAGGAACCTTTATTAATTCATATCCCACCCTTGGGAACTGAGATTGTGTCCTCCCTTTTAAAGCAATAACAATTAAGTAAAAATGTTATATATGACATAACTAATGGTTAATAGAGGATTTCCAGCAGGTTTTCTTATTGATGAAATTATTCTTGAGGTCTAAAAATGCCAAATTGCTGATATTGATAGAAGCTTTTGCTTATGAAATTTATAATGTTTTATACTTTTGTATGACTTTGTCCTTTTTGCTGTCTTCTAAATTTTGTAGTAAAATGTTACTAGGGAAAATCCTGGAGAGCAGAATGAAGAGCTGTGTACATCCATATAAAAATACTTCTGTGTCTTTTTGTGTGTTGCACAAAATCATGAGAATGCCAGGTAGTTAGAATTTAATGGGATCATCCCTTTCTTGGCAGATGGGTGAATTTAGTTATTTCATAATTCCAACTAGTTAATATATCATGGTTATAATCTTTTGTTATTTCCATGGTTAATTGAAGGTAGAACAGAGGTCTACCTTTGGTTTACCAAGGTCTAACCATTGGGTCTTCTTTGCTATGAAGTTTAAGCATGGCTAAAATTTTAAAGTTGGGAAAGTTTGTGTTAGGATCTGAGAGTCAATTCAGTGTAGTGGGGAGAGCACAAATTTACAGTCAGAAGACCTGGACTTAAGTTCCACTCTTTTACCTACTTGCTGACTTTGTGATTTTGGCTTAGTCCTTCACCCTATTTCTTGATCTTAGACCCCACTTGATCTGTAATATTGTTCACTGGCTCAGATGAAGGCAAATGTGTAGCTATGTATTCTAAGTAGCCTGGCATTTGTTGGTTTTGTATATTCTTGTGGTGACAGGGCTAGAATTCAAATATTTACACATACTTGTGTTTTAATAGCAGAAAAGGCCAATGCTGTGTTGCTTTTTATGAAGTAAATATTTGCAGAGCAGGCTGAGTTTTTTTTTTTCTTTTTAAGTTTTAAGGACATACATACATTTGACTCAGTGGTGTTATGTTGTATATAACATGCAGATTTGTAAATTACAGATATTGTAAATTACACATATTTTCATATCACATTATAGTTGTACAGCTATCTCAAAATACCATTTATAATAGCTACTAGACCTGCTGCTAGATTGTTTTATTTAATGCATTAATACAGAAGTACATTTATTAGTATGTCACAATTTTAAAGCTGTTTTGATTACTGAGTATAATTAATTTCATTCATAATAATTTATATTTTATTTTCTACATTTAAAAAGTTTTTTTCTGAGAGGGGCTCCATCAGCTTACCAGATTGTAAAGGAATCCTTGGCATGTGTACAGACACGTTAACAACTTTTACAACCAAAGCTTTAGATAAATAACTGAAAAATAAAGTATTGTAATTAGTGGAAATTGATTAAGGTCTGCAAAAGGAAAAAGGGCAGGGGGTTACCTGTCTATAATTTTGGATGGTATAGCAATCTGTCAGATCAGAGAAAGAGGACTATTGCTTGAAGAGTTTATGGTCTTTAAAAAAAAAATAGCTGCCAATGTCCATATACTTTTCTTTAAATTAACCTTGACACTTTGCCTTGACTACCCCTCTTCTTAGTAGTAATAAGAAACCTTAAAATATCCCTTAACACTTTTCCTTTTCTCTAATTTGGGCTTAAAGACATCAGACACTAGTATCCTTTATAAACTAAAGGTCTTTGAACCTTTATTTTAATAAAATATTTACTGTCACTCAGTATGTGTAGAGATCTGAAAGGCTCAGATCTGTCTGTGTGGGTGGAGTGTCTAATTCTGTAGGCTGTTAAGGGTCCTGATGTTACTGACTTTGGGTTTCTATATTTTCTTTTACTAACTTTAGCCTTGTTTGGCGTATGTGGCTGTCTGTGTTGCTTTGTGGCTTGCAGTCTGGCTTTCCCAGATTTATTTATTTCTCTTTTTAACACATGAAGACTGAAGTCTTCCTTAGAACTTTTTCATTTTTGGTCACATTTCATTATGTGATCCATATTTGGGGATTCTTTATGTAAACAAAGATAAAACCAGGTTGATTTAGATCCTAGCAACTTCACTGAGCACATCTTATCCTAAACATATAAAACACGCATGCACACACAAAAGACCAAAAAAAAAAAAAAAAACGACAGAAACATAGCAGTTGCTTTATTTGAGGGCAACCAGTATTGTCACACTGGGGCAGGGGTTTTGTGTCTGCTGTGCAGGGATCAGCATGTGGCTGTGGGATGGCATTTCAGCAGAGACTACAGTAACTCGGCATACCTCATTGGTATGGGAGAAAAATAACTGAGAAAAGGAGGGTTAGAATGATTCTGTTATTAGTTTTCATTGTGCTTATTGTCACTCTAATCTTCTGGAAAATAAAAGCAGGAAGTGTGTAAGTGTGTTTTCATATCTCTTAGCTTTGTCTAAATCAGCTGTTCTCAACCATGGTCGCAACTGCCTCATAGTGATGAGTTTTGAGGTGTGTGGCCAGTAATTTATGAGAAGTAATAAAGTGTGATTCTCTTGGATGGTTCAGAGGTGTCCCTTTAATAATGCCATTTTTCACCCACTTGTTTTCTAATATGTTTTCGCAAGTGGGAGAGAAATAATGGAGTTACATCAAGCAAGCCAGGAATTTATTCATTCAACAAATATTTATTGGGTGTCTCCTCCCCCAGGTACTGGCGATTAGAGCATGGACAACGCAGAAACATTCCCTTTCCTCGTGAACCACCCCTGTAGCCTGTTTTTCTCGTCCTAGCCCCTTAATGAGCAACTATTATCGACGTAGTCTGTTTATTTATTTCACAAATATTTGAGCATCTACTACATGTCAGATCTGTGCTTGTCACTAAGGGATATAATGATGAAGAAGACAAATACAGTTCCTACCCCTGTGGAGCTCACAGTCTAATTGGGGAGATGAAGAACAATTTACAGAGTATGGGTTGTGATGGAGGGTGTAGCAGGGTCACCTAGCCCCATGCCTGGTTGAGAAGGGGATGAGTAGTTGGAGGTGACAGGGAAAGAGTGGTCTAGGAAGAGGGTATACAATATTCTAAGACCCTGAGGTAAGTGCACTGCTCTTTTGAGGAACCAAGAGAAGCCCCGTATGGCTAGAAACAAGTGGTTGAATGAAATATTGTGAGACATCAGGTTGGGGAGGTGGAGGGGCACATTATGAAGGGCTTATATGTTATGGGAAGCGTTTTTATGGATTTTGTTCTAAGAGCATAGTAAATTGTAGCAGGATTTCCAGCTATGAGATGGGAGTGGAAGAATCTTCTGCAGAGGACGCAGCTGTTTTTAAATTTTTTTTAACTTTTGATTTTGTAATATTTTTGAGCTTACTGGACAGTTGCAAAAATAATTCAAACCCCACAACAAGAACTCCAGCATACCCCCACCCTCCATGTAGCTTACTTTTTAACGGGAGAGATGGACAGTGGCAAATGGGTAAACAAACAAGTAGATAAAAAATTTAATTTCAGGTTGTCCTATGAAGAAAATAAGAAGGATAAGTGGGGAGAGAGTGATTGGGTGGGTAGGGTTGCTGGACTAGTAGGGTAAAGTGCTAGAGATAAGGTGGTAGGGGGTCCTTTTAGATAGAATAATAGGGAAAAGCTCTTTTTAGAAAATAGTCCTATCTCTGTTGAGAGCCTCCACCTTTTTCAGTTTTAGTTTATTTCTGTTTTTCTGCTTAAGCCACCTTGAGTAGTTTCTGCCCTTACAGCCCAAGGATTCCTGAGTGTTCCGTTAGTTAAGGAGGCAATGTATATAAACAATTTACCAAAGAGAAAATAGAAGTTTAAACAAATATAAGGACGTATATTCAACATCCCTAGATATAAACATGGTTCAGTCCAATGTGCTGCTTGCCACGTGCTCA
The DNA here is from genome assembly GCA_004027775.1 of Bradypus variegatus. Lineage (NCBI taxonomy): Eukaryota > Metazoa > Chordata > Mammalia > Pilosa > Bradypodidae > Bradypus > Bradypus variegatus. Next base: position 8,442 of record PVKY010010696.1, read on the forward strand.
GAGTGTTAACTGCAGTCTACCAGAGTTCACTGAAACTGTCTGGTTTTCACTGGAAGTTTGCCTCTTGAGCGCAGACGCTGCATTTCTGTCCACGGCGCAGCGCTAGACAGCGCCTTTTCTGGCGCGCAGTAGGTGCTCTGAGCAATTGCAGGGATGAATTTCTGTGACACCCCCTGGCGTCCCCACGGCACAGAGGTGTCCCTAGGGCTCGCTTGCGAGGAAAGCCGCTGATTCTGTCGCGCAGCTGCAATTTTGTAAACAGTTCCACCAACCTTCAGGACCCAACTTAGAGGCTCCCTGAGAGACTAAAACACACACTTTAATGACATCAGATATTCCAGTTTCAACTTTTGTTTTTCTTTTTGCCATTCACTTTAAGGTCATTTTGTCACCTGCAGAAAGTTCTGCCCTGAAGGGGAGCAGACCATCTGCTCCGGTTCCACCAGCTGCCCCGAGCCGCATTGCAGTGCGCCAGGGTGGCGTTGAAAGGCTGCGGTCATTAATGCCTGTTAATGATGGCTGGAAATACCACGGAATACCAGCCCTCTTGGATGACAAACCTAATAAATATGCATCAGGGGGTATTTTCAGCAGCAGGTTTAAGCCTATTGCAGGTGATTCTCGATTGAGGTTTTATTTCCAGCCATCCACATAAAGCTTCCCACTCTCAGACACTTAACTCAGCTTGCTCCATGTTTTTCTGCTCATGCAGAATCTCTTTTTAGGAAGAAACCATTATTTCAGCCTTCATACTTCCATTCTAATTCTTACTGTTTTAAGCCTCCATTCATACTGTTTTAAGTCTCCAGGCAGTTGTATGTTTGACTTCTAGGTTGCTGGTATCAAGTGGCTGTTTACTATTACTAAGCACCTTAGATGAGACTCGGGGCCCCTCCTTTCCCATCCATACCTGGCCTTCTCTTTCTTCCTGCTACACAGTTATAGAATTCTCTAATTATAATTAGAACTTGTGATGGACATACAATTAAGTTTTTCTGGAGGGTTTTATTGATTGATTGATTAGTTACATAATCAAGGAAAGGACCTTTCTGCAAAAGGATCATGAACACGTAAACACAAGGAGTCTGCTTTCGCACCAGATCCCAGAAAATTATGCAGCCTGGATCTTTGCTGTAGTGTGTAAGATTATGTTATGTTTGGGATGCTTTTGTTGACAGTGTCTTGGGTAGAATTCAGAATGGAATCTATACTTTTGCTTTATAACTGAAAGTGCACCACAGAGTTACAGTACAGACAATTGGTGTTTGTCAGCAGTTTACACTTCTCAGAACAGTTTCTCGTGTACTTGAACTATGTTATTAGTAACCATTCAAATGTTTGACCCTTTAAACTATCCAATGAAAGAATTGTACTAAAAGGCCATGTTATTGGGGTGGGGGAAGGGATTACCTGACTTTCCCAAGGTCATGCAGCCAGCTGGAGATCAGATAAGAGACCTCTAGAATTTTGAATTAATATTATGCTTCTCCCACTTTATCTCCAAATAATGGCAGCAACTCCCAGCCCTGTGTGTGCATGCTGGACCCCCCAGCAGGAGGTGATGTTTGTATCCCTTCCCTTGAATCTGGACTGGTTTTGTGACTTGCTTTGACCATTCATATGTGGTACAAGTGACCTTTTGGCTGACACTTTTGAGTGTGCCTTGGGGTGTGGTGGCTTCCATTTCTTCCCTTTTAGAAGGTAGCCACCACGTAAAGAAATCCGACCTCCTGGCTGATACTCTAGTGGGTAAGATTACAAAAGGAGAGAGAATGAGGCTGGATTTGCCCCCAGCCATTCCAGCCACCCAGCTGAGGCGCCCACACACGTGAAGCCATCTTGGGTACTTTAGCCCATCAAGCTTGTCCTGGCCAGTATCACTTGGAGCAGAGAGAAGCTTCTTCCACCCAGCCCTGCCCAAATTAAAGAACTGTGAGCAAATAAATGCTGGTGGTTGTTTTTAAGCCACTAATTTTTGAATGGTTTGTTACGCAACAGACAACTGAAACTCCACGATGCTGTATGTCAGTTTAGATTTGACAGACTAATGCAAAATAAATTCCCTGAGTTTTTCTTGGACTGTTTTTTGTTGCCTTCAGAATATTGATTGTTTTAATAAGCACAATTTCAGACTTTCGGATGAGTTATTCTGAAAAGTAAACACTGCACTGTATGAAAATCTTAGCTAACACAAGCATTTGTGGAATAATAACTGTATCATGTTTATGTCATCTAGAATCATTTTGCATTTTTTAATCTCCATAATCAGTGTTATCTCCTGAAATTTGTGGTGAGCACAGCAGTTGAAGAATGGCTTAGCTTAGCTGAGCACCATGCTTCTGGTAGACTCAACATAAGCAGCTTTAACCAAGGACTGCTAATGCATGACACAGATTTTCAGGCATTTAAAGGCCACCTGACGTGAAATGCTAGAACTAACTCCCTGAATAGGGGAGCTTGTCCATCTGAGCATCCTGCAGGTACTGGCCAACGAATAGACCAGAACAGTATTTCAGTGCTGCAGTTGGGTGGTGAAGTGACAGGATGAAAAGCTCATTTACTTGGTTGTACCTGTATGTGCAACAGTAGGAAGGGAGTACAGTTCCTGAAATACTTTACATGTCTCAGCCACACCGTGGAGACCAATTATGTGCCAGGTAAGCAAGCTAAGGCAGAAGATGACTCTGGCATGGTGCAATCTGCTGTCTTGTCCACAGAAAAAGAGACAGTGCGAAAGTAGCCACAGCTGCCAACCACCTCCACAGTGATCAGGGTGGAGAGAACTACAGCCCCCACCTCAAAAATAAATTTAAAAAGAAATTCTCTAATAGCCGAAGTAAATGTAATTTCTGAAATTTCCCAAAATTCTGCTTGGTGATTTTTAACGTTTGCCAGTTTTAATCAGAGGGACTGAAAAATTTTCGATGAGAACTTCTGTGTGCAAAATTTATAAACTAAGTATAAATAAAATTTAAATGATTAAACTTTCAAATTGTGTGTGTTGTGCGTTTGTAGCTTTTATAATTCTATAGTTTTAAAGCTTGAAACTGCAGTAAGATTTTGGGACACCACACCCACATATATATTTTATTGCATGTATATTCTGTTTGGATAAATTTAATTAAAAATGGAATCAAGTGTACATACTGGAGATGAAGCACTATATAAACATCTACATTGTACATTAACTAGTCAGTCAGTGTTAGGTTATGCTGTTCCTGCTGTCTTTGGACGATGATGATTACACGTTAGAGGACCGTAGGGTTGGAGACCACAAAAGGAAGAGCCTTCAGGCACCTTCAATCTAAGGGCAAGGCAGAGGAATTAGCAAAAAATTATACATGGTGCAGAAGAGGGGTGGTTGGCAGGAGTTTATTTATTGGGTACACCATGTGCCAGATTCTGTTAGTGTTTTACATTATTAGCCCCAAGAATTAGGTTTTATTATTTGGAAAATGAGGTTCCAGTTTAGTGACTTGTCCAAGGCCACTTGCCTAATCAGTGGCAGCACCTGGTTGGAAGGTAGGTCTGTATTGCTCTGAAACTTGATTCTTTTCACCAGGGTGTAGGTTAGAGGCATGCCTGTTGCTGGGAGATTGGGAAAGATTTCCCGAAGGAGGTTGCCTTTTAGCAGTTTTGAAGGGTCACCTGAATTTTTATAGAGAGGGTGAAGGAGGATGTTCTAGGCTGAGAAAGCAATAGAGTAGAGGAACTTGAGGGATTTGGCTAGAATGTGGAATGCTGGGGGAAGCGGTGGAGTTGAAAAGTTAGGTTGGAATGTTCTCAGCTAATCAACAAATACTCACGGCAGGGGATACAGCAGGTAATAGCCGAGTGGTCCCTTCTTTCCTGGAGCTATAGTCTATCAGGAAAGGAGGACTTGAAACAAATTAAACCCAGCAGAGTGCTGCCAAGAGGTTCAGGGTTTTATGAGGATGTACCATGGGGACAAAAGTAAGTTTCTTTGTGGAGGGAAGGATTCCACTTAAGCTGAGATGGAAAGGCTGAGAATTCTGAGGAGAGCAGTGAGT
>PVKY010010697.1:0-12471 GCA_004027775.1 Bradypus variegatus
AATCGCATCTGGGGTTCCTCTGTCACACGGGAAAGCACATGGCCAGGGTCTGCTGGGCCTCTCCTGGGGTTAGCCTCTGGTTTCCCTGGCTTTCTCTAAAATGTCTCTGGGCTTCTGTCTTAGTTCTCTCTCTGAACTCCTGTGTGTGCTTGCATGTTTCTCCCAGGGCGTTTCTCTCTAAGCAACTGTGGGTCCTCTCTTTGCTTCTCTGGGTAAAATTCTGGATTTCATCTTTAGCTCCTTCCCAGTTCTGGTTTCAACGGCTGTCTCCAAAATGTTTCTGGGTGTTTTCTCTCTAAGCGTCTCTGGGTTCTCACTTAGCTTCTCCGAGGCAAACCCTGGGCTTCATCTCTTAGCTTAGCATCTCCAAACATCTTTCCAACTGCATCTCCAAGTGTCTGGGTCTATGTCAGCTCTGAGCTCTCTCTCTCTCCCTGAGCTCTCCTAGGGACTCCAGTAAACTAATTAAGACCCACCTTGAATGGGTGGGGCCACATCTCCAGGGAATTAACCAAAAGGTCCCACCCACAATTGGGTGGGTCACATCTCCATGGAAACAACCTAATCAAACTATCCCACCCACAGTAAGTCTGTACCCACAAGATTGGATTAAAATAGCTTGGCTTTTCTGGAGTACATAACAGTTTCAAACTGGCACAACTTAATATTGCTCATGTGAGAAATTTAGAAGAAGAAAAGTTTGGCAGGTACTTCATGCAGAAAGGATTAACATATGTTCACACATGGTCTATGTCTGCAAAGCCATATTGAAGAGTGTGTGCCAGCAAGGTTGCTTTCTCTACAGAAAAGTTACTCAAGGTTAAGTGGTCCAGCTGAGTAAATCTACTCTAAAAGTTGCCTATGAAAATTGTACTAATTTTATTTATTAAAAAAAAATATTTCTCACTCATTACATTTTCACCTTCATAAATTAAAATATAACAGAAAACTAATAAGTTTAATGTATGAATCTAAATTTTCTATGTTATTAGATTCTTTGAGTGCAAATATCCTTAAAATTCTGGAGCTTCAATTTTCCTTTTACATCAATTTTTCACCCATGTAAATTGTATTTGGGAATCTGCATAGAAGTAAACTCTAAAGCCTAACTACAATCTCATTCCCTTGGGGCTTGGTGATGATGTCTCATGCTTACCTACTGTACAGATGGTGATAAAACTTTGGCAAAAGCAGAAAACTACAATTAACAATTTTTGAAAAACAATTACTGCTGAATATTTTACAGAGAGCAAAATAATTTATATCAGTTCCAAAAGGTTACCATCAGTCTTACTATCCTGAAATCCAAAGTTCTTTGCAGGCAAACATACAATGTTTAGCCATTATCCTGTCTGCTTCTACACTATCGACACAAATCTTAATGCTATATCTTCTTTGTTCCTTTTTAAAATCAAATCACAGATTTTTAGTACAGGTTTCTGACTAAAACCAAAGCACATAAATACATACTCTTATAATGTCAATGCTTAAGAAGTTTACAAAATTAAATTTTCCCTTCAAGTCCTTCCAAATTAAAATTATAAATCAGTAAAAATGAACCATGTGGAAATAATGCAAGCATTTCAACGGCCCTTTTCTGCTATTTTATCAAATCACTTGCACATTGAATTTCGTAGACAAACACACTCAGAATAACTATGTTCTCAGCAGGATTAAAGAATGGTTGAATCATCCCCTAACAATTTCCGCTGCCAAAAAGAAGCAACCAAGAAATGATTGGAAAGAAAATCTAAGATAATGTAGTATCAAAAGAATGAGGAAAGAAAGTTCATACAAAAGCACTTTACTGACCAAAGTAGCTGTGTTTTGAGGGAGCATGAAAGGAACTACTTGCTTTTAATCTTTAATCTTTTTGTCCCTGGTGAGGAAAAAGCTTCCCACAGGTTCACTTTTGTTAATGGAAAATTTCCCAATAGTTGCTACAAAAATATAATGCTGCTTTTTTGATTCTGAGCCTCATTTTTTTTCCTTTCTTGAGGACTATTCTTCAGGCTCTGAAGAAATAGCTAAGATGGGAAAGTAAAATTGGGGAAGAAATTTTTGGACAATAAGCATAAGGAAGAATATCATGATACCCAAGCAAAAAAGAGTTGTTGGGGGCCATATCATGAACAACCTTGCCAAGACCAAGAATAAGCATTGTTTTGTCAGCTAGAGAAGGGAGTTTTTGAGGAGAAATGTTATTTGGCCAGATCTGTGGGAGACAAATCTTTAGGACTGGCCTGAAGAGAGAACGGAGGCAAGAAATCTGTGAGGGTGTTTCTGGGACCATTCCTTGGGTACCAATCAGGGTACTGGCAGGAAAACAGGAAGCCGTCAAAGTGGATAATTTAAGAAATACTAGCAAAGGAAATATTTATAAAGACGGGCAAGATTTAAGGAAACCCACAAAGAGTAATGCTAAAATGGCAGACAACCATAAGCAACCCTAGGCCTACAGGGCCTAGGGAATCAATCAGGGGAGCCAAGAGAGGGAGGCTATATGGAGAAGGCTGCCCAAAGGGAGCTGTGACTTTTAGATGCACCAGCTCCCCCATGGCAATCTGCAGAGGGCTGGGGGCATTTGTGCCCTCACCTCACTCTCTTCATGCCCTCTGATCTTTTGCCAATGCTTCCCACTGGCCAAACCCAATGGAAGTCAGACAGAAAGCAGAGAGAGGTGAGAAAGGATCTGGAGAAACAAAGGAAGAGATCCAGTCTGGTCTTGGCAGTGGGAATGGAAAGGGCACAATACAGAGACAAATTTAGCTAGACTCTTAGACTGATTCAATTTGGTGATGGGAAAAGAAAAGTCAAGGATGACTTGGTTTCAACCCCAGTTCCTAGACTGGAATGATAATAAAACCAGTTGAGCCTGTTTTTACTAACCACTGGATTTCTCGATGGTTGGCACAGTGCCTCAGGCTTCAAAGGCCTTCAACAAACATTTGTTGAAAAAAGTGTGGGTGCAAGGAAAGAAGAAGCCAATTTGAAGGAAAATGACATATTATTTAGTTTTAGACATACTTGAGTTTACAGTACGGTGGAAGAGGAGAGTGGATGGAAAAGATCAAATCTATGCCACTAAGAATCATTTGCACAAAAGCAGCAGGTGACACCATGCAAGTGGATGAAATGACACCAAGAACACATAGAGAGAGAAAAGAAGTGAGATGTGAGGACCAAACTTGGGATCTATCCGCATGTATGGGACAAAAGAAGGAAGAGAAACCAATAAAGAGAAAAGACGGCATATACAACCATTTGCCAGACTGTTTAGACATATCCACATATGTCTGCATGTATCTGGAAGGCTTTCTTTTTCTTGACACTGCACAGTCTTGCCTAACATAAGAATGATACAAATGCAAGCTGGAGTCCACCATTTACCCACTTGGCTCAATGTGATTTTTTAAAAATCAAATCCCAATCTTACTACTTCTGCCCACCCTGAATCTAACATAGCCAACACTAATATCTTTTTAATTTAGAAAAATCTATCTTTTTTTTCTTTCAAGCAACCATACATCGAGTACCTATTATGTATCCAGCACTATATTCAGCAAAGTGAAAGTAAAAATCAGTCTCCAGCCAATAAGGAAATTAAAATCCACTTGGACTGTGAAAAACCAATGAACCTAAAACAATTAGAGAACAATTAAGTGTTGATCTGTATAATCCAGACCAAATAACATTTCATCCAGTGAGAAGTCATACCATTCAACACCTGTCCACCTCTTTCTTAATCCAAAAGATTGACAGAGCAGCTAAACCCTACATAACTGCACATCCTACTGGAGGCCCAAACACACTATTTTGTAAAATTCTCGTAGCCTGTTTCCCTGGTGTTCCATAAGGTTTCAATGGACTTTGTATCTAGTGTCTGGTACACAGTAGCTGTTCGAGTAAATGTTGGCTAAGTGAATGAATGAATCAGAAGCCAAGCCAGCCCCCAGCAGTCATATCAACATCCCTAACTCTCTCCTCTGGCAAATCAGGAAAGTTTTTAAGGTTCAAGGTAGTAATCTAATATGGCCTTTGACCTAATCTTGGCCTCATAAAATGATTGGTAGTAAAGACTTAGTGACGAGTGCTAAAGCACTGGCTTAGAAAAAACCCCAGAAAATCGTAAAATTATTTTAGATAAAAGGAAGGAAGGAGAATCTAACACAATGCCTGATGCATAGAATGTGCTCCATAAATGCTTGACGAACGAATCAACCAAGAAGAGCTGAAGAAAGATAGTGAGCCTGAGACCAAATTCAGTAGCAGTCAGGATTAGAGCTCAGGCAAACTGCAGAGCCAGGAGCTCTTTTGCTGTAAGACAATCCTAAAAGGATGTGGCCCCAAGCTATGGGTCTATTTCCTAAACCTTCTATGTTAATTTCTGTTGCTTAATCTTCCAGCATAACCCCCACATCATTACTGCAAACTACCAGAAAGGAAAATAAAACCTGTAAACCACACAATCAGCAATGCCTCCCAAACCTGAATGTACATACTAATCACCTGGAGATCTGTTAAAATGAAGGTTCTGATTCTGTACATCTGGGACGAAGGCTGCGCTTCTCTGTTTGGAAGAAGCTCCCAGGTGAAGTTAAGCTGCTGATCAGTGGGCCACACAGTATCAAGAACTTGTAAGACACTGCAGCCTTAAAACTGGTGTAAGAGACCTCTTGCCCCCACATTTCCTAGATGCATGCCCTTAAACAAGTCATTTCACCTCTCTGAGTCTTCCTTTTTCATCAGTGGAATGCATTTAATAACAATAAAAGCTAACACTTACTGAGGGCTCACTACGTACCAGCAACTAATGTTTCCTATTTATCCATTTCTTTGGCCCTTCTAAAGAACTCGTGCAAGATAAGTACCGTAAATGGTAAATCTAGATCAGACTTAGGTGGTTTGGCTCAAGAACCTGGTGTTTAACCCCTGTATGACACTGCCTCTTCAACTTAAAATTCATTATCTTTATACAAAAGCCCCAGGAGATAGGTACTATTACTTTCCCCATTTTGTAGATTGAAAAACAGGCCCAGGCAAGTTAAACCGCCTAAGGTTAAACAGTCCTTAAGTGGCACAGTCAGGATGAGGGCGCAGGCAGTCTAACTGCAGAGCCCGGCGCGCTTCTGCCCCAGGCCAGGAGAGGATACGGCCTCGGGGCTCTGAAGTGCCAGCCCTCAACTCTCTCTCGGGTGGGCGCCTAGCCGCGCCCTCTCGCTCCCAAACCGAAACCGAGCCTTCCTGTGCACTTCATGTCTGTGAGGTGTGCCTTTATTCTGCCCACACCTAGGTCCCCGCGTGCGAGTCAAGGCCCTGGTGAAATCATTCGTCTTGCCCCAAGAAGGAATGATTGACTAAACATCTTTACAAGGGACACGCAGGAACTTGAAACTCATCCACTCCAAAACCCCCTCAGGCGGTTGCAGCAACTCTTCCCAGGCCCCGCTCCGCCTCGCTTCCCCGCTGCATCCTGGGAGCCTGGATCCCAATCGGGCCCTGGAACTTGTAGTCCGGGCAACTCACGCCAGCTCCGCCTACATCCGGGCGCGCGCCATAAGGGCCCGCCTCTAAGCCCACAGCCTCTTCAACACCGCCCTCTGCCGGCCTTTGAAGAAAAGGTCCTCTAGCTCGCGGGTCGGTTCCGGATGCTCCGGAAGTGAGCCTTTCTCTTCCGGATCGAGTACCTGAGCGTCTGCACGTGTCTTCTTTACCCGACTTAGAACCGAGCTGTTGGGAAAGTCACCTGCACTGTAGTTTGGAGCAAGTTAGCGGAACAGGAGCCATGGAGGGCCAGACCGTGGTGGAGCTGCTGGCAAAGGCGGAACGGGACGGGGCAGAGAAGCTGCAGCGCATCACGGTGCACAAAGAACTGGAGCTGGAGTTTGACCTGGGTAACCTGCTGGCCTCGGACCGGAACCCCCCAACGGGTCTGCGGCGCGCCGGACCCTCGCTGGAGGCCGAACTACGGGCCCTGGCGCGAGACAACACGCAGCTGCTCATCAACCAGCTCTGGCAGCTGCCGACCGAACGCGTGGAGGAGGCTGTGGTGGCACGGCTGCCCGAACCCACTACCCGCCTGCCGCGCGAGAAGCCGGTACCCCGGCCGCGGCCGCTTACTCGCTGGCAGCAGTTTGCGCGCCTCAAGGGCATCCGTCCCAAAAAGAAGACCAATCTGGTGTGGGACGAGGTGAGCGGCCAATGGCGGCGCCGCTGGGGCTACCAGCGCGCCCGGGACGACACCAAGGAGTGGCTGATCGAGGTGCCCGGCGGCGCCGACCCCTTGGAGGACCAGTTCGCCAAGCGAATTCAGGCCAAAAAGGAACGGGTGGCCAAGAACGAGCTGAACCGGCTGCGTAACCTGGCCCGCGCGCACAAGACGCAGCTACCTAGCGCGGCCGGTTTGCATCCTACTGGGCATCAGAGCAAGGAGGAGCTGGGCCGTGCCATGCAGGTGGCCAAAGTTTCTACCGCCTCTGTGGGGCGCTTTCAAGAGCGCCTACCCAAGGAGAAGGCTCCCCAGGGCTCTGGCAAGAAGAGGAAGTTTCAGCCCCTCTTCGGGGACTTTGCAGCCGAGAAGAAGAACCAGTTAGAACTGCTGAGAGTCATGAACAGCAAGAAGCCTCAGCTGGACGTGACGAGGGCCACCAATAAGCAGATGAGGGAGGAGGACCAGGAGGAAGCCGCCAAGAGGAGAAAAATGAGCCAAAAGGGCAAGAGAAAAGGGGGCCGGCAGGGTCCTGGGGGCAAGAGGAAGGGGGGCCCTCCCAGCCAGGGAGGAAAGAGGAAAGGGGGCTTGGGGGGCAGGATGAATTCCGGGCCGCCTGGCTTGGGTGGCAAGAAGAAAGGAGGGCAGCACCAAGGAGGAAAGAGGAGGAAGTGATAGGGGCACCCGCGGACTTGCTTTGTAAACCAAGAACCCTGTTAAATTCTAGGTATTCCAAGGAGGGTACTGAAGAAGGTGGCTGCTACCTTCACCGAGCTTGTGAGGCTTGGACAGGATTGCCCTCTCCTCAAGTTTGACTCCACAAATTAGTGTTTTTCCCACAACCGAGGCTTTGGCTGGAGATCAAGAATCAGGGAAAGAACTTGATCGAAACCAGTAATGAATTCTATTTTTAAACAGCCATCTTTAACTTTGGATATGGGTGAGAGAGAGTTCATATTTCAGGGACTTAAAATGGATTGATTTTCACATTTCTGCATTATTTTTGTAACAGACGTGTGTTTACCAAAGGTGGGGGTAAGAAGGATTACATTTTCACAACTGTACTTACAGCTAACTATTATAAAGATTATTTAATAAAAATGTCTGTATCCAGTGCTGCTTTTAACTTTGTGACTATTTGTAGAAATCTTTTAAGTGAAACCGGTAACGTGGATACAAGGTACAGATTCTTTGTATTTACTTTATAAAAAAATGTAAAGTAGCAAAATTATTATGGTTTCAGAGAAACCACTTTAGTTAGAAAACTCATACTTCTTTTGGTATCAGATATGATGCTGAAGATGCAATACAACTTATGTCTGTTTGAAAAGAACATTTCATGCTTTTCAACACTGATTAATTTGCTGTAAATGATAACTGTGGGCCTAGTCATAATAATCCTCACTGATCAGAAAATATTTAAATTTGTTTCAACATCATGTCCCAATTCAATTTTTTTTTTTCAAGCTTGACTCAATGTAGGATCTGGTTTGGGAAGAGAGAAAGAGACCTAATTTTTTGTTTAGTGTTTTATTTGTGGAGGGGCGGGGAGGGGTTGGTTGATGTTAGATTTTCTTGATTTAGCTGTGGGATTCAGCCCTGGCCCTAAAAAACTTCTCTCGGGTTTTTGTTTTTTGGGTTTTGTTTGTTTGCTTGTTTTTGCCAGGCTCTTGTTTACTGTTAAAACAGTTTAAATGTAGTGTCTTAATAATTTAACTCTGAAGATACATTTAAGAAGGCAAAGTAGAATTTGAAAGGATTCAGAGTGGAAACTGTTTTTGTCCCTTTGCCCGAGCCGCCAGGACTTTAGCAATTACCCAAGACCCTTGCAGAGCAGTTATCTTCCACAGCGGTTTCCACATTGGCTATGAGACTTTGCAGCTGGGGCCGTTGTGGCTTTTACTCCTGGAAAATGGCCCTGCGCCAGTGAGGGGCTGCAACTAGCTTGTCCGGGCGACCTGAACAGAGTGGGTGAGGGGGACGTGGCCGCGGGAGCGGGAGGAGGCGGGCGGCGGGCCCGGGATTGGCCCGCCGAGGGGGCGGAGGAGGGGACCGGGAGCAGGAGCTGCGCAGCCATGGCCGCCGCCGGCAGGGCGCGGGTCGCACACTTGCTGAGGCAACTGCAGAGCGCAGCGTGAGTGCGGGGCCCGGCGGGTGGGCAGGGGCCCGGAGGATCCAACCATGACCTCTGCCACCCCCCGGCGTGACGCACCGGGGCGGCGCTCAGTCCTCCCCGGTGTATTCTGCCTGCGGCTACTTTGGAGAACTGCGGGAAGGAGCTGCCCGGGTGCGCGCCCACCTCGCGCGGGGCCGGCGCGCTGTGGGGCAGGTTTGACCCGGCTTGTCCTACCATTAAGGAAACAGGCGCAGAGAGAGCAGTGCCACGTCCCGCGTTGGTGCAGGCAGTGGGCAGCTTGGCACATGACCAAATCAAATTCACCTAATCAGGTCATTTATTGAGTGTATTTTATGTACCGGAAACTATTCTGGGTGCTGAGGTCACAAAAATAAAAGGCGTTGGGACCGTTCAAATTCTGTGGGATCGGATGATGGGACGGGTGTAAAATGGGTCTCTGTGGAGCGCAGCGAACAGGGGTGTAGGAGGGGAGGATGAGTACGGGAAATTACAAGGTGTCCACTCACCAGGCTGCACAGGAAGGAAGGGCATTAAATAATAGGACATGATTAAATGTTAAGAAAATTAAGTAAGACTTGTCTACCTCCCACTCCCGAAAGTCCTGATACATAGAAGCCAACAACCTAATAAATGTTGAGTGTGCAAGTGCACCAGGTCTGGGAAAACATGGAAACGTGTGAGCTAAGAGTTGCAGATAAATAGGGGGGAAAGGAGAGGGACTAAAGAGGAATTTCCAGCAGAGGTAAGAGCTGCACCAGAAACCTAGAAATAGAAAAGAACTGTAGCTCTGGGATCTAAAAGTAGGTTAGGACTGGGCCTACCCTCCTAGGATGTTAATGAAAGTGTGCCCTGCACACTTTACATACACTACTAATAGTAACTTTCATGGTTACAACAATCCTATGCAATACAGCATTATTCTCCTCCTATGACAGATAAAAGAAAGAAAGTCATGGAGAAAAATAATTTCCACAGCAAGTGGCACAGCCCTAATGTGAACCCAGACATTCTGGCTTCACAGTCCTTGTTCTCTGTCCTATGCTAAGGAATATGCACGGTGTCCTGTAGATAACAAAATTATCAAAACGGTATTTCTGATAGTGAAACACCAATACCTTGAGATGCCCCACAAAAAAAGAGTTCCATGGCCAAAAGAAGTTTGAGAGACTGCCTACGGTTGTATTGCCCTTGCAAAGAATCAAGATACTCATTAGCATCAGTACATGAAAGGCTCTGAGAAGTCCTGCAGAAAAGAAAAGTTTAGCTGTGTTTAAACTGTTCTGAAGTTCTGTTCTCACAGAGTTATTTTTATCAACCAACACAATATTTCTTGAAACCAGTAATGCAGAACATGTTTTTGGAATTGTTGCATGAGAAGCAAGTGTGGCATGATTAGAATTGTTAGAAAGGGCATTTTGGGGACAGTGTGGAATGGAGAGAAAACCCTGAGAGATCACTGTAGTGTCTAGCTAAAATGATGGCTTTGGGCACCAAGGCAGAGGCAGTTGATTGAGGGGTGAACGTGAGAAATATGGAGGAGTTGGCTGGAATAACAGGTTTGGTATTGATTGATTAGATGGGGGGGGGTATTGAGGCAGAGGGAAGAGTTGGAATTTTGGGCTCCAGTATTCGGGTAAACAGTGGGGTTGTTTATAAAGACAGAGTCTGTAGGAGTTTAGCTTTGGGAGAAAGATGATGACATTGGTCTTGGACACTTTGAGTTAGATATGCCTCTGGCACGTCCAGGTGGAAATCCCCAGTAGGTAGCTGAATATACTGTTCTGGAGGACCTCATCCCAGTGCATAGAAGACAGCTGACACTGGATGTGGAGGCAAAGGTCTTGGAAACTGTAAATGGAGAAGGATAGAGAGCTGAGGACAAGTCCCAGGGAGCAGCACTGTCAGAGCAGAAGTAGCAAAAGAGTGCTTTGTTCTGCATGATGTTTTTCTTTCTTAAAAAAATGGGTGTTTAAAAATTGGTAAATTTCACATAAAAATCTGGAGAAATTGCAAAATGGCATCATTGGGCCCACATTTCAGTCCGGATAAAGTCTGCTGGGGCTGAGGTGGCAGCTGCCTCCTTTGGACAAGCCTGCACCCCATTTCCTAATAGGCCCCCATCCACAGTCCCACACAGCACACACACTGACACTATTTGCATCGCCTGCCCAGCCTCCTTAGGTGTTCAAATTTGCAAACGATTTACGATTTATGGACTGAATGGAGGAAAAGGACAGTACAGTGAAGTTTCCAGAGGTGGGACCCGAGAGGCTAAAGGGAGGGCGCAGTCATTCTGCAGAAGTGCAGCACCTCTTAGGGGACAGCAGAGGACAAAATACTAATATCCAGGCCATTGTGGGGCTTAGAATATACTTTGCGGGGCAGGGAGACAACAAACAAGTAAGTAGAATTTAGAGTCGATTAAATGCTGATACATATTAAGGAGAAAATAAAGCAGGGAAGGGGGAGGGTTTGGGGGAAGGGGTGTAATTTTGGGGAAGATGGTCAGAGAAGACTTCACTATACTGGTTTCCTGGGACTGGCGTAACAAACTACTACAAACTTGCTGGCTTAAAACAACCCACAATTTTTTCTCTTACAGTTCTGGAGATCAGAAGTCCAAATCAGTTTCACTGGGCCAAAATCAAGGTGTAGTCCTGCATTCTTTGACTTCCTTGGCTCATAGGCCCTTCATCATCAAAGCCAGCAAAGAAGCATCTTGCTTCAGTTTACCTTCTTCTGGGTCCTCTCCCTTTGCCTTCCTCTTGTAAGGACACTTGTGATTGTATTTGGAGCCATCCAGTTATAATCCAGGATAATATCCCCATCTCAAGAGACTTAGTTCAAGCACATGTGCAAATTCTCTTTAATCATATAAGGTGACATCACTGGTTCCAAGAATTAGGGCCTGGATACTTTTGGGGGCAATTAGAAGGCAACTTTTATGGGAAGAACTGACAGAGGGAGGGAACCCCTCTATGTGGGAAAGGCATCCCAGTTAAAACAAGGTGACTGGAGCAGAGTGAGTCGGCGTAAAAAGGCCAGGGAAGTTGGGGGCAGAGTGGGGAAGGAAGGAGGCAAGGAAGGAAACCAGAGCGTGCGTTCCTGAAAGCCAAGGAAAGAAAGAAAGAGTTTCCAGGGATGAGGGGGTGACAAACTGCCCACAGATTGGGCAAGAAGAGGACAGAACTGAGACTTGATCAGTGTATTAGCAAGTCAATTGGAGAAAGTTCCAGAGAGAATGGGAGAAAAGAAATTGGAGAGAATGAATATGGTCAGCTAAAGGGAAGGAGAGAGGTGTGATTGGCAGTGGGAGAAGGAAGAGGGACAAGAGAAGGTTTGTTGTTTTTATTTTTAAATATGATTAAAAATGACTTTTATTCTGGTGGATAAACTAATGGTGAGGGAAATTTTGATGATTCAGGGGAGACAGGAAGAACTTTTGATGTCCTTGAATAGATGGTAGGGTCTGCTGGGTTGGCCTTCTCAAGAGCATGGCCAGGAGGGAAGACAGAACCATCAGGCCAGAGTCAAGAAAGCGAGGAGATGAGGTCCTTGCTCTAACCATGGTTTCCTCTGCTGCTCTGGGAGTCTGGAGAAGCTCGTCAGAAATTTCAGGCCATCCTGAGGAGACAAGAGAACCCCACCCCATTTTCCTCACCCCAGGTCAGTCTCTGTTTCTTGGCACAGAAGGAAAAAAAGACAAGATGCTCAAGGAATGAAATTGTTTACATTCATTTATTTATTTACTCCATCAGCATTAGGGCTTACTGTGTACCCAGCCCTATGCTAGCCACTAAAGATAGAGCTGGAAGAAAACATCTTGCCCTGCTATTACAAAACCCAGAAGCAGATGGAAACAAGAAAATGAAACTAACAAGATAGCGTGATAACAAATTAAGTAGGGGGGGAGGGTGCAAGTGCTATGAACCTCCCCAAGACAGGGTGTCTACACAGGTGAGAGGCCAGTCTGGAAGGTAAGCAGGGCATGTCTCTATCCCAAATGCCACAGGAAGCCATTGAAGTGATTTTAACCAAGGGAGTGACATCATTAGAAAACTGCCTCTCACTATAGTGTGGAGACTAGAGGGGATTAAGGTGGAGCCAAGAGATCCCAGCCAGGAAC
>PVKY010010698.1:0-12473 GCA_004027775.1 Bradypus variegatus
GCATGTGTGTAGCCTTGCACTAGCCCGGGCTCTGGCCCCAGAACCACCCCTCACAGGGTGGGAAAGCCCAGCAGACAGCTCTTCCCTCCTTTCCTCCCCTCCGACACCTCCTGCAAACAGCAGCTGGGACTCAGCCCTCCTCCAGTGTCAGCCCTGTCAGCCACTGAGCCGGGAGCTTCATTCTGAGGGCCTGAGAGAGAGGCTGGAGCAAAGGAGGGGAAGTAGGTGATGCTGACCTGGGGGTGGGGGGTAGTCCTTTCCTTATATTTAGGATCCCAGGCTACTGACCTTGTGAGGCTGTCCTGTTTGGAAGTGGGGCCTGCACTGGGGCCCAGGCTAATCATGAGCCACCTGGAAGAAGGGAGCCAGCCCACGCCCACTCGGAGTGGCCCCAACACCTCTGTGTGTTCTACATCAGCATTTCCCCACAAGGGGTGTCTACTGGGAAACCAGAATAATTTCCAGTGAACCAAAACATCTTTTTTTTAATGGTTATATACTTACTTTTCTAGTTAACCTTCTGCTTAAAGCAACTGACACAGGTTTTCTGTTTATGATAGTGAATTGTCCTTTTTAAATGAATTTATATAAAGTAAAAGAAGTCAGTTGATTTAAAGTACTGGTATCCCACAGATGTGACGGGACATGATATGGAAAGGACAGGCAGGTGGGAAGCCCCTGTTTCCAGTGTCTCCATGTCCGGGACCCTGGGCCCAGGTGCCCATTGCCCTCTTTGCCTGGCCTTCGTCCCTCATGGCCTGGCCTGAGTGCCAGACTAGCTAAGGGACTAGAGCAAATGACCCCTCCGGCTCAGTCTCCCTAATACAACAGCCTCTTGTGATCTGGATGCTCAAGTGCCCACCCTAGAGAAGGAAAATGGCAGAGACCTAGACCAGGGAACACATCCTAAAACAGAGGGGGAGTCCCAGGAGAAAAGAAGACAGCACTGAAGACAAGGCTCTTCCTGGCATCGAAGCAGGCCTGCCTTTGAACCCCAGTCCTAACTGCCTGCCTCCCCCCATTATGGTCCTTAGAAGTGGATCTTGGGAAGCGACTCCCTGGCTTTTCACGCCTGTCCCTGTCCCTCTGGGCCTCAGCCCTGCCCACTGGGCAGAAGGTCTGGAAAGACAGAAGATGACTTGAGTTCCTGGGTGGTGAAAGGCCCAGGTGAAGGGGTCCCAGCTCCCGCGCATGTGGGGCAGGGGCCAGGGGCAGACGCCCCCCTCCCTCCTGTGACCTCCACCTCTCTCCCCACTCCAGCCCGAGGAGGAGATCCAGACGGTGTTTGACATGGAGCCGAGCAGCACTTCCTCCACGCCCACCTCCCTTGTGAGTCACCACTGCCTTCACCATGGGGGACAGGTCAGGTGGGGGGCTGCCCATGGGGACGGGCCACTCCCGCGGCACTGTGGGGCGCTGGGACTTAGTGCCCGCCCTGGGTACTGGGGAGGAGACGCGGCCCCCGGGCTCCCTCCTCTGACGCAGCAGGACTTGGCCCAGGTCCATATGCTACCGTGGGTCTGGCTGAAGGGCCGGTCCGGAAGATCGACCACTTACTCGAGATACCCTAGAAGGCCTAGAAGTAACTCACAGAGGAAGAGTTCGCCCAGGGTGAACAAGGCCTCACCGACCTCAGCCGTGTAGACGCAGGGTCGAGCTGGGGCTCGGCCCCGGGACCGAAGGCTGCCTCCCAGGGCACAGGTACCAGGCAGAGCTGCGCAGACTGGGCGGCAGGGAGCCGGTGGAGGTGCGTGCGGGAGCGCCTCCCCGCATCCGCGCTTCCCGAATCCACGCCGCAAGCGCGGGTGGCTGCAGGGCCACCAGAGCTGTGCCCGATCCCGGGGCTCCCCTGGGAGCACGGAAGGCGCTCAGGGAAGGCTTCCAGATGAGGGACCATCTAGTCTGAGTCCAAAAAGGGGAGTAGGGGTTGCCCAGCCTGTGCAAAGACCCGGAAGAGAGAATCTGGGGCGTTTGGGGAACTAAAGACAGTTTTCCCTGAGGTGGAAATGCAGAGTGGGCAGCAGGGCCCGGGGGGAGCGAGGCTGTGGTCGGGGGCAGAGTCTAGTCAAAATGTCAAAAGCATAATCGGTGCCCGTGGTGCATGGATGGGGCGCGATCAGAACCACGAGCTTGCCTCGCTTTGAAAAAACCCTGCGGGTAGGGACAGATTGTCTCTAGTGGATGGAAGGGGGGAGAGAAGCTGGGGCAATGTGGAGACTACAGGGATCACTTAGCAACTCCCCTGGGGCGCTTCCAACAGGACCCGCCAAGAAGGTTAGCAATCAGTTGCCAAAATCGCCTTAGGAGCTGATGTTTCACCACTCCCGCTTTTAATCTTTATGATAAACCCACAAGGCAGGAGGTTTTTTTTAATCCCCACATTACAGAGAATGAAATTGAGGCTCAAAAGAGGTTAATTAATTGAGACCACAGGGCACTAAGCAAGGAGTGGCAGAGGGAAGTTTGAACCAGGACTGCCTGAACCTAAAGCCGGTGTTAAAAAAAAAAAAAGTTTTTCTTTACTAGGATTGTTTAAAACTTTTATAATTATAAAAATGGTACTATGAACATTGCAGAAAATCATAGAAAAAGCAATTAAGCAAAAATAAGGAAATAAAATGTCCATCTTCCCACAACCCAAAGATGACCACTGATAACTCAGTGTATATTCTTCCATATAGATTATATTATACATATAATTTGACAAATATTTTATATATAATTTTAATAATTTATGTATAATTTTTGCTCTAATGAAATACTGTACCTATTGTTCTATAACTTGCTTTTTTAGTTCATCGCCATCTTTCCATATATGTAAATTATCATCTCTTCTAATACCCAACCCATATTCAAATCTCCCTAATTGTTCCAGAACTATCTTTTTATGGCTCATCCAAACCAAGACCCAGTCTGGTAGCTGGGCTGGATCAGTCCAGTCCACCTGGTTCTTATGTCCCTTCTGTGCTAGCACAGGCCCTTTTTTATGACATGTTGAAAAGACCAAACCAGTAGTCCTGCAGAAAGTCTTGCCTTCTGGATTTTTCTGGCTGTTTCCTCATGATGACTTGTAGCAGGTTCCACTAGCTCCTCTACTTCCTGGAAAATGGAAGTTAGATCCGAAGGCTTGATAGATTCAAGTTCAACACTGGAGCTAGAATGCATTCCAGGGAGTGCTGTGCCTGTGCTGAGAGATACAGAATATCCAAGGTCACCCCTGGATTGGGGTCCTTGATGGCAGCTGGATTTTTCCACTGTTCCTCTTGGGACCAAAAGGTCACCCATGGATTTTACCTTGGTGTCACGCCATTGTCCAGTTCTCTGGCATCCTTCCGTAGCAAAAGTAGCTCCCTTGTCAACTGGGGCTGCTGGGTTTCACCGAAATAAACTCCTACCAGAAATGTTTAATTCTATCTCTTAATTACTTATTTTCCAAGTAAGGAGTTGGTTTAAAAATCACGTCAAAGGGTGACAAATAGTTTTTTCTAGTAATTTTTTTTCTAGTAATTCCTGTGTTTTCTCCCACCTTGGTGCCCTCCCAGGCATCCCTGCATTTACCAGGCCTATGGCCAAGGCCACATATAAGTCTTGAATTAAAAATCCTGATTCACAGGCAAACCAATGACACCCCCTGAGGGAGTTCTGGGCATGCTCTGGAGCTGTATTAGAAAGTGTGCTAGCTCAGGGATGGGGTCGCTGAGACCCCAGCTTAGGGAGCCTGATGTCACCTCCCCCTGGGTTCAGCATGACTTTGAACCAAGAATAAATAGAACATGTTCTCAAAAAACAGTGTGTAGGAGCCAGGAGACCTGCCCCTAGCCCTGGGAGCTTGTAGCTGCTCAGTAAATGACCCAGAGCTACTGGGCAGGTGGGATGGGTGGGACTCAGCCTGCTGGGGAAGAAGGCAGCCTCCATGGCTTGGAGGGGGCAGAGGTGAGGGGAAAGGGCATGTGACCTTGCCCCCATCTCCCTTCTGTCCCGAGCAGCTGTATGTGGCCACTGTGCTGCAAGAGCCAGAGATGAACCTGACCCCAGCCACCTCCCCAGGCCGGCACACCTACGGCACCATGAACAGCCAGCCAGAGGAGGGAGAAGAGGAGAGTGGCCTGAGGGGCTTTGCAAGGGAGCTGAACTCCGACCAGTTCCAAGAAGGGCTGGAACTGGAGGGCCAGAGCCAGTACCACTGACCAGCACCCGAAGCCTCCACCTGGCTACTCGAGGCAGGAACTGCGGCCAGGGGAGGGCCTGGCGGGGGAAGCGGGAGGGCGGCCGGAATCTTCCCACTGCGGCCTGCTGACTTCGGGAAGCCCCTGATGGAAATGTCTGCCATCCTGGCCATGGGCCACGTAGAAGCTACAGTGGGAGGCACTGGGCAGTGCAGATGGACCCCGCAATGGATAGAAGACACAGGCAACCACCATGTCCTGGCAGAGGCGGCAGAAGCCCTGGGTGCAGAGGCTGAACACTGGGGCCCCAAGATGGAGAAGGTGTGTGTGAGGAAGTAGCCAGAAAGAAGAAGCCTTCTGGAGGCTCTCCCGGGCTCCTTGCCCTGCTCCACCAGCTGCCCTTCCAAGGAGCTTCTACCACTGCTCCTCTCCCCACCCCCTGCCCCCTGCCCCACCTACAGTCTGAGGAGGCTACAAAGGTACATGCACTGACCTCATCTGCAGACAGTGGAAGGACAGACCACTGCCTCGACACAAATTTCCCGGTATGAGGATCTGTAAGGAAAATGCTCCCACCCGGACCTGGAGCAAGGGGCAGCTGAGACCTGGTGACAGAGCCCCTTCCTATCCGTCTGCCCCTTGTCAGATTTCTGTTCTTGCAAGAGTAGCTGGACCCTTGTCACCCAGGGTCTCATTAAACGAGGCCTGCAGGTTTTGATGAAGGAAATCTCTGCTAGCTCCTGCTGGTTAATATAAGGTGGGGAGAGGCAGAGGCAGAATCCTTGGAGGGGGTCTTCTTCCCAAGCTTTGGGTAGTGGGAAACCAGATAGGCCTCCCCTAAGCCCCAGGGCCTGGCTGTCTTGCTCTGACGAGAGGACCCTCAAGGCCACCGAGCTTCTCCTGCCTCGCCCATCTGAGTGCCTTGGCTCCCAGCTTGGCCTCAGTGGGCTGCAGTTTAGGGTAGGGAGCCTTGCTTCTAACTGAAGGCACTGGCCATCCTGTGCTCCCCAGGTAGGACCTGTCCTCCTCTCTTGAGGCTACCCTGTCCCCAGGACTGAAGGCAACTCAAGTGGCCTGCAACAAGGCCCCTGGCTCTGACACTTTACCACCCAGCCCTGCTATGGGGTGGGAGTGGGGAACTGTGTCCTCCCTGGAGAAGCCCTTTTTGACAAAGTGAGGCTGCCCTCCCAGCCTGGAGGAGCCAAATCCTAAACCTCTGCCACAGCCTGGGGTGTATAGGCCCCTGCCTCTTGGCTCAGGCACCCAATAGACCACCAGGCAACCCAGCCAGGAGGACTTGGAGAAGGGCCAGTCAAGCCTCAGGAAGCCAGACTGAGCCAGGTGGAATGGGATGTGTGAGCTCCAGAACCCTCTTCAGCTCCCTCCTCCAAAGGTCTGGGTCCCTGCAGCCGGCCTGCTAAAGGTAGGCCCCCCTCCCCCCCTCCCACACCTTCCACTGCTCCCCACTCCCAGCTCAGCTCATCTGGGCATTTCTCTCCCGGGTCCCAGGCACACAGGTGCCCTGAACTCAGGTTACCTGGGCTTCATCCCAGCTCCACATTTGCCCACGTCCTGACCCCAGAAGCTCCAGGCTTCACTCTGGCTAGAAATAGTGATCAAGGAGCAGAAATGGCTGTATCCTGGGACTTGACCTAGACTTTGACATGGGAGAGCTTTCCAGAAAGTGTGGGCAGCTGGGGAGGAGGCACCCTTTCCCACTCTTTGTCCAGCTAGGAATCAGGAGGAAATTATACCTGGCCAGGCCCTTACAAACCCAGACCCCAATTTCACCAACCAGCAAAGGGAAAGGCTCCGTTCCAAAGCAGAGTGGTCAGGGCCTCAGCAGGGAGCTCTGCCCACCAGGGGGGCGATGGCCAGCTCCAGGCTCTGCCTGCACATCGTAGTGTGCATTTGGTGGGGGCAGGAGGGACTGCCAGGAGCTCTCCTGGGTGCTCTCCTTCCCTGGCACCACCTGCTGATGCCTGCCCCCAGGCTCTGCAGCCCCTGCTGCTTGGGGAGCTGTTCCTCCCCTCCCCCTGCCTCCCCTGCAGCCTGTGGAAGCTGGATAGGGAAGGGGTCCAGGCAGACCGCAGGGCAGCGGCGCTGGGCCTTCCCCTTCTGAATTTGGGTCCAGTGCAGTCTGGTTCTGACAAGGTGATGTGAATGTTGGGAAAGTTTGAGACCACTCACTTCTCTACTGTTCCTGGAGACCCAGAGTAACTGGTGAGTCACTGTCCCAGCCAGGGTCAACTTCCCCCAGTCACTTCCCACCCTTTAGCTACACACACTCACCACACACACACACACACACACACACACACACACACATCCAGGCCCTCCCCAGGGTCAACTTCCCCCAGTCACTTCCCACCCTTTAGCTACACACACTCACCACACACACACACACACACACACCACACACACACACACATACACATCCAGGCCCTCCCCAGGCACCCTTCCCCTCTGACTTGCTTACAGCCCACATCCATCTTACCCATGGGCCTCCCCCTCCTGCCATCTAACTTCACTTCTTGAACCCCAGCCCCACCAGCCCCACTTCTCAGCTCATTGCCCCTTCCCAATCAGCTCATTGAAGACACCCCCCACCCCAATTTGACCCTCTCTGGAGGGAGCTGCCTCCTGGCTTCCAAGAGGACCAGCTCCCTCAAGGGCCTGCCAGACACCCCCTCCCCAGGCCTGGAGCAGCCCCCCTCACCTGCCTGCCTGTCCCTCAGCTGCCTTTGGAAGCAAAGTGCCTAAAACAGTGTTGCATTCTCTGAGGGCCCCCCTGGGGGGTTCGGACTTCCCTTTGCCATCGCCACTAAAGGAATGTGCCAGAATGCCGAACCTTCTTGTTATCAAAGCTATGACTGTGCCTTGAATAAACAAGTCCTCCCAGCCTCTCCGGCCTGTGCCTCTGCATCTGGACTGGCTGGGCAGGGCCCTCCCTCTGCTTGGAAGGGGCCAGAGCATGTGGAGCTGCTCAGCTATGAACCTTGCTCCACAGCCTCTGCGGCTGCAGCCAGAGCTGCCCCTTCTGGCTTCCCCTCACTGCCTCCAAGGCCTTCCCTGGCCCCTGGCCCCGTGGGCAAGGCCTGATTGACAGGAGGGAAGGAAGAAAATCTGTCTCATTCTTTCTGCTGTGGGTGCTCTGAGAGACCCCAGAGCAGTGTGAGAACTTTTTGGGCTCTGAGTTGCCCCGGAAGCCATTGGGGCAGCCTCATCTGGGTAGCAGGAGGCCTGTGAGTGGGCCTTTGGCCTAGGTTAGTGGTTGGACTTGAAAAGATTCAGGTTTTCAGATGGAGGCTCCTGAGAGAGGGGCAGACACATCTCAGGTAGGCATATCTGCACAGGTATGTTTCTGCTGCCCCCAGGGTGCTGGGCTTTGGCAAGTAGGAATAGAAATATTCCTTGCCCTGGGTCAGGAGTCCTGTGCTCCAGCCCTTCCTCGTTCCAGCTCGATGACCCGGGGCTGGTCACCTCAGGCCCTCATCTGGAAAGTTGAGGCAGGAGATGCAAGGTTGACCACTGTGCATTATGGCTGAATAGAGAGGATTCAGGTGGGGAGTGGGGTGTACAGAGGGGAGGGGTGTGAGTGGAGTGGCATCTCGGTAGATGTCGGGGTGTTGCAGCAGAGCCTCTGAGCCCATCGGGAGCCCCACTGTGGATGCCCAGGGTTCCGCCTAAGGAAACCTACCCCCAAGAAGCTGAGGCAACAGGGTTGTGCCCTGTGGGGGGAGGTGGGTGGGGAGGGCCAAGCCGGGTGTCTGAGGAAGGACACTGCAGAAGCTCCAGCCTTGGAGGTGGGGGTTGGTCTGCACGCCTGCATCTGCCCACAGCTGGGGCTCCCCAGGGAGGAGAAGGGCCATCTGCAAGTTGCATCTGTTCCAGGCGCCCTGGAACGCAATCGGGCCCGGGTGTGTCTGAGACCCTGGGTGAGCCCGGGCTGGGCATCAGCCTGGCCCCCAGAGGATGCGTGGGAAGCAGGCCAGGCTCAGGCGTTTGGATTTGACCAAACAATGGAGAGCCACTGGAAGGGGGAGTTTGGGGGATGGCGTGCTCATGTGTGCAAGTTAGCCCATGCAGCTGCTCCGTGGAAAGCAGATTGGAGAAGGTTCGAGAATGAAGGCCAGACGGCCTGAACTCTGGAAGATGGGGCCCAAACACATGGACCGAGACAAGAGGCACGTCAGGTAGAGTCGCCAGTCCTTCCAGTCCTCCTCGGATTCCACGGAGCACGCCTGGGGGCCTCCTTGCTCCCTGGAGCCAGGGGTTCCAGGTGTGACAGCCAGAGAGGGCAGGAGGGGCCAGGCCTCCCAGGAGTTGCAGGATCTGAGTGCGAACGGCGTCAGCGGATGTTGCTGCCCCCCTACCTTCCTTCGCCACCAACCCCCCAACCCACTCCCCACGCCTCCCCTTCCTTGTCGTCACCCCTCCCAGAGGTGGGAGCAGAAGGCTGGCCCTCTCTAGGCTGGGTGCTCAGTTGAAAGGCTTCCCTGACACCCCAGGGGCTGCCCTGAAAATGGGGTCTCTAGCCTGGACCGGGTGGCTAGGACCAAGGGTGGAAGAGAAAGTGACCCCAACCCAGGCAGCACAGCGCCTCACCCTCCTTCCTCCTCGCCCACCCTCCTTCCCGTTGCAGCTGGGTTCAGGCCCAAGAAGTCACCCTCCAGGCCAGAGGCTGCCTCAGCTCCAGACCCTCCTCCATCTTCCCCACAACCCTCCCCAAGCCCCAGGTGAGAGGCCTTTCCCTTAGCCTTGAACCAGCTCGCCTCAACTCCAAGGGAAAGTCTTGGTGTATGATGCCCTTTCCAGAGGGGGAAACTGAGGCTCCAGCAGTCTTCCTAAGGCATCTCTGAAGAGGGCAGTGGAGTTGAGGTGACCGAGGCTCCGAGCTGTGTAAGAGGACGCCTGGCCAGGGGGACAGGGCCATCCTCCTGACCCCATCCCCTCAGAACAATGGTTCATTGTAAAGGCCGATGAACCCCACAAAGGGCTGCTTCAGAGGAGACAGGGATAATGAAGAACAGCCTGTCTGGTGGGAGGGGCTGTGGCCGCTGCCTAGGAACAGGGGGGATGATGGCCTTGTCGGAGGACCTGTGAACTCCTGCCCCTCAGGGACCTGGGACAAGGTCTTGGTTCAGTAGACGTTTCAGGGGACCTTGCTAGGAAAGAAACAAAGAGAAAGAGAAAGGAGCCAGAGGAGTTTAGCCCCAGGGATGAGGCCTCGGGAACGATGGGGTTAGTCATCCCAGTCTGTACTCGGGAAGCCAGAAGGACTTCCGGCAAGAGCTGGAGGCCTAGAAGGTGGATGTGCTTGGGCCGGGGAGGGATTGGGAGACAGGCCAAGAGCAAGGCTTAGGTGCCTGGGTGGCCCAGGGTACCAGCTCAGCTGGGCTCTCTCCAAAAGAGCATCTGACATGGGCTGAGCCGGGTGCTGCAGGGCTCGGGAGGAAGCAGGAGGCCCCGGGCTCCCAAGGCACTTCTGGGGCAGGCTCCCAGCCACCCTCTGAAGCTGGAGGCAGCTCAGGTCTTTCCTGGAGGAACCAGACGGCTGATTTCTAAGTACCCCCTGTGGAAGGCCCGGGGGCAGTAGCCTGGTTTATGAGAAGACACTGGGCAGGTTTTCTCAAAAAATGCTATTAGGTGATCTTTGGAGGGTCCCTCCGTCTTGACAACCAGCAACCCAGCATCCCTCAAGCCTGGAATCCAGGCTACAAATAGAAATCTCCTGGGAGCTGTTAAACAATCGCACATCCAGGCCCCATCCCTGAACATTTAAACCAAAATTTGTAGGGTATGGTCAGGGCACCTCTTTTTTTTATAAACGGTGATTCTAGTGCAGAGGAGTGAGGAAAACAATCGAATCCTCAGGCACAATATGCCCTCGGAATGGGGGAAGCTGATCTCTCTCCTCGAGGAGACCTGCTGCAGAGCCACAGGCCTATAAACCTCTGTTCCCTTCACCAACACGAAGAGCTGGTGACGAGAATCTGCAAGAGAGATGGAGAAGGAGCCAGTGAAGCAGGAGGAAAACCAGGAGTCTGGTGCCCTGGAAGCCAAGAGAAGAAAGGGACTCAAAAAGGAAGGAGGGCCTGTTTTTAACCACACCTTACAGTAAATACAGGGCATAGGGGAGGAAGTTAAAAGACACCACGAGGAAGCATCAACCAAGTCCAGAAGGCTGGGCGTGCCCTAGACAAACGGCCCAGTTTCTCCCACAGATGGATGACATGGGGGAAAGGGCAGGGTGGGGACTGGTATAGAATAAAAGATTTAATAGACACAACCAAATGCAATGTGTGGACCTTATGTGCAGCCTGATTGGAACAAACCAGCTGTAGAAAGACATCTTTGAGACATGGGAGAAATTTGAATATGGAGTGGGCATTAAGTGATGTTGAGGAGATGCTGTTAACCTTTTTTGAGGAGGGCAAGGTTTAATGTATCAGCTAGAAACGCAGGCAGAAGCATTTAAAGATGAAAGGACATGAAGTCTGGGGTTTGCTTTAAAATTCTCTGGCAAGAAAGAGGGGAGGGGGACCTTGAGTTGCTAATTGTTGATGTGGGATAAGGGGTCCATCAAGATTCACTGTAATCATCTCTTGATTTTGTGTGTTAAATTTTTTCCATAATAAGGAGTTTAAAAATAAAGGAAGAGGTGATCAACTACTTCACATGTTTCTGACCAGAAGAGCAAGATGAGAACTAAGAAGCGACTCTTGGATTTGATGAGATGGAAGTTGGTGACCTTGATGATGGAAGATTAGGGGAGGGGACGAAAGGGTTCCCATTCTCTAATGGGAAGTGGGGAAATGAAAACAGCGAGGAAAGACTATTCTTTGGAAGACTTTTTGCTATCAAGGGAAGTAAAGAAACGGGTAGCTGGAGAGAGCCAGGGGTTGAAGGAGGGGTTGCTTTGTGCAAGATGGGGGCTGAAGTGGCAGTTTGGTGGGCTGGTAGAACAAGAAGGGATACAGGAGAGAGAGGGCAGATTACAGGGCCGTGACCTTGACTAGAGGAGGAAGGAGCTAGGAAGCCCCTCCTCCACCACACACACACACACACACATTGTGCTCAAGTGGAAGGGATGGCAAACCCATGCTTGGGATGGCCAACGACGTGGGTCAGAGAAGGGTGTGACCTTTCCAAAGCAAGGTCACCCCATCACCAGAGTGGGCATCAAACCCTCAGGGGCCATGGCAGGGGGCATGGATCCTGAGTCACAGCTGTCATTAGGTCACTGGCAGGTGAGGCCCTCTCTCAACTGGAGCCTGTGGCTCTCAAGAAAATGTTTTCGATGCCACAGTGGGAAAAGCATTTCTTATGTGCCCTAGGCCCAAGTTCTGCCATCACAGAGCCTGGCAGGCCTGGCCATCTGAGCATAACGAAATGAGGTCCCAGCTGGGAGCTAAGCAAGGCCCTGCTGGCCCCAGCTATGTCTTCACAGCTGAGAATGCTGCAGCCTCGGGTTGAGGGCAGCCAGCCCAGGTGCAGCCCCTCCAGCCATTCACAGCCCAGCTCCAGGGCCCCACACCTTGGCAGCCAAGAGCATGGGAAAGGTTAACCACAAGACTGCTCAGATGAAGGCAACTGCTAATGTGTCTCCACCTCCCCACCCCCCTGGCTGTTTCTCTACCCAGGTTGGCCCACTCCTCCTGCCTACACACACACACATACAGACTCACATCTGCTCTTCAGATCCCAGGTACACCCTGCAGTAACCCATCTAATTTCTCCCTAAAAGGCACTCGCTGGGATTGGTGCCTGCCCTTCCAAGGAGGATCTAGAAGCTTTCCTGGGAGCCACCACAAGCCATTGGCACCTTTTACTGCTGTCCTGGCATCTGGCTCATCCCTGATTCCCAGTCTCACCTTTTCCACTGGCCTGAGGGCTCCCAGACCCCTCAACAGACTCTGGATTAGTGGAGTGAAACCAGAGGCTGTAACAAACAACCCAAAAAGAATAATGGCACAAATACAATGGAATTTATGTCTCTTTCATGTACAGCTCAAAATGGGCAAGGAGATCAGCGGACACTCCCCTTCAAGCAGTGATTCTGGGACCCAGGCCCTACCACATTGAACACATGTTCCTCAAGGTGACTGTGAGGTCTGCTCACGCCAGAAAGGATGACAGAGCATGGAGGAGCATGCCCCAGTGTTTGGGACCAGGCAGGCAAGCAGCACACACATCCCATTGGCCAGAACTCAGTCACATGACCCACCTAACTGCAAGGGAGGCTGGGAAATGTAGTCCAGCTGTGCACCAGTAGGCCAAGGAGCTGGGCTTTGTGACCTACCA
>PVKY010010699.1:0-12467 GCA_004027775.1 Bradypus variegatus
GAGAACTCACCCTCTTCCATGCCCTCACCCACATACCAGTGCACAAACGCCCTCTTGGCATACATCAGGTCAAACTTGTGGTCCAGGCGGGCCCAGGCCTCAGCGATGGCGGTTGTGTTGCTCAACATGCACACAGCACGCTGCACCTTGGCCAGGTCACCCCCAGGCACCACAGTGGGTGGCTGGTAGTTGATACCAACCTTGAAGCCCGTGGGGCACCAGTCCACGAATTGGATGGTGCGCTTGGTTTTGATGGTGGCGATGGCTGCATTGACATCCTTGGGCACCACGTCTCCACGGTACAACAGGCAGCAGGCCATGTACTTGCCGTGACGGGGGTCACACTTCACCATCTGGTTGGCAGGCTCAAAGCAGGCGTTGGTGATCTCTGCCACCGACAGCTGCTCGTGGTAGGCCTTCTCTGCAGAGATGACGGGTGCATAGGTGGCGAGGGGGAAGTGGATGCGGGGGTAGGGCACCAGGTTGGTCTGGAACTCTGTCAGGTCCACGTTGAGGGCCCCGTCAAAGCGCAGGGAAGCTGTGATAGAGGAGACAATTTGGCCGATGAGGCGGTTGAGGTTGGTGTAAGTTGGGCGCTCAATGTCCAGATTGCGGCGGCAGATGTCATAGATGGCCTCGTTGTCCACCATGAAGGCACAGTCTGAGTGCTCCAGCGTGGTATGGGTGGTCAGGATGGAGTTGTAGGGCTCGACCACAGCTGTGGAAATCTGAGGGGCTGGGTAGATGGAGAA
Source organism: Bradypus variegatus (assembly GCA_004027775.1). Lineage (NCBI taxonomy): Eukaryota > Metazoa > Chordata > Mammalia > Pilosa > Bradypodidae > Bradypus > Bradypus variegatus. Next base: position 753 of record PVKY010010699.1, read on the forward strand.
CTCCAGCTTGGACTTCTTGCCATAGTCCACGGAGAGCCGCTCCATCAGGAGTGAGGTGAAGCCAGAGCCTGTGCCCCCTCCAAAGCTGTGGAAGATGAGGAATCCTTGGAGTCCTGTGCACTGATCAGCCTAGAATGTCAATGAGAAGAGAAACGGGGATGCAAAGTGCAGCCAAACGCACAGGAGAGAACCAACTTGTGCTGTTTCGAATTCCCCAAAAGATTCATAAAATCTCTAGAAGACTTTCCCAAGAGCACAAAATAGATCCCTATATGAGGGCCCACTCGCTCTCCTCCTGGTCCCTCTTTCTCTCTAGAAAAAATCCTGACGTCTTTCACAGACAGCTCTCTTGAATCTTGCAACACAGTCATCTTGTATCATAACTTGCTGATTCCACCCTGCCTTATGCCCATGATCCCCTGATTTAACTTCAGATGTTTCTGGAGGGCTGAGATCACCGAGATCAACAATCCAGATACCGGATCCCCAACCTTTATGGGGGCTGAAGTCAATCATGGGGCCTTGGGCCAGCATTTTTGGGTCCCTGTTTCTCACAGGGCGTCCTGCCCACAACTGCTATAATACAAGTCGCTCTCCTGGAAATGCTCATGGCCGTAGCTTGGCCAGGCACATCTACACTCATCATCACTCTGCCCAGCATTGGGCCAGTCACTATAGGACATGGAGAGGACACCCAGCAATACAGTCTGCCTCCCCTGATCAGAGGGCAGGGTCCCTCCTCACTAGTCTTTATCCTGCATGCTTAAGACTTGTCCATGAGACTCTCCGGAGCTAACACTGCCCCTCCCCCTGTCTGGTCCCCAGACCCCTTCACGAGAGGAAGCCAGATTGCCCCTCCCCAGCCCTCCGTCCTTCCCTTACCAGCTTCCGAATCCGGTCCAGCACCAAGTCAATGAGCTCCTTTCCGATGGTGTAGTGGCCTCGGGCATAGTTGTTGGCAGCGTCCTCCTTGCCTGTGATAAGCTGCTCTGGGTGGAAGAGCTGGCGGTATGTGCCAGTCCGAACCTCATCTGCAATGAGCAGAGTTTGGGGCCATGCCTGCCCTTGCAACCTGGTTCCCAGAGCCCCTGGGTAACCAGCCCCAGGGGCGGAGCAACTAGGCCCCGGGTCCATTCAGGTTGCTGCTGTTGCCCATGAATTTTAATGTTTTTCAATGAAAAGGAAAAGAACCTGGGGTGGCCTTGGGATTCAGGAGTTCAGCAATGGTAATTCTGCAGACATGGAGTTCTAATTGGCTGCAGCAACTGGGAGGCTTTAACTCCAAACTCTGGTGCCCTCCAGCTAAGGAGACAGACTTGCTGGGGGGCCTGGGACAAGACTGTGACGGGGACTAAACATCACTCACCAATCACAGTGGGCTCCAGATCCACGAACACTGCCCGAGGCACGTGTTTTCCAGCCCCAGTTTCACTAAAGAAGGTGTTGAAGGAGTCGTCCCCTCCCCCGATGGTCTTGTCGCTGGGCATCTGCCCATCTGGTTGAATGCCATGTTCCAAACAGTAGAGCTCCCAGCAGGCATTTCCAATCTGCACGCCAGCCTGCCCCACGTGGATGGAGATGCATTCACGCTGAGGGAACAAAGGACAGGGGACAACATCCTTAACAGAGGGCAGCGTGTCATGCCCGGACACAGAGCTTGCCTTCCTTCCTTGAGTAGTTCTCCGGCTGAGGGCAAAGTGTCCTGAACTCTGCTCTCCTTGCCCCACCCCCGATGTCTAGGCATTTGCTGGTGGCTTTGAGAACCAACAGGCACTGGCTCTACGGGCTGGGCCAAAACTCTCAGGGAGGCAGAAGATGTGGGCAGTTCTAAGATTAGAGAGTCTTGCCCAGTGACTAAGCATCTTGAGGAACGTTGAAGGGGATCAAGTGAGTCTGGCAGTGCATGATAGTCAACCCATCCCTGTTCAGAAAGAAATTAGGGGCCATTGGTGCGGGAAGCAAGATTCCAGTGAGGTTTCAGTGGTCAGAGATAAGGGAGAGGTTGGAAAAGTAGAGGGAACTCTGGGTTTGTGTTGGGGCTAGATATACCAGTGTAGAAGGGGAAAGTGGGCCTGGAACCCAGGAGGGCTCCCCGAGGCCTCCATGTGCACGGGCAGTTCTTTCCCCTCTTGGGTGTCTGTGGTTCTGGGGTGGAGTGGCCCACATGATTGAAGGCTGGTGGTCAAAGAATTCCTGACCCTGAACCAGGGCGGGGCTAACCTGCTTGGCTCTAGAAAAGGGAAAGGTCAGCGTCCATCCTGGGGAGCCCCCACGAGAATGAAGAAAGCTCAACCCTCTTGCTTCGTGAAACATTTATTAAGCAAACTATCACACTTCTTGGGGAAGCCTAAGGTGATCCATTTCTTTTGGAAAGGAAGTTGGCAGTATTTAGTAAAGCTGAAGAGGTCCCAGCTCTAGAGGAAATGCACTCAGGTAAACAAGAAAACAGGTGCAAAAATGTCATCACAGCATACCAACTGAAGTCAATTAAATGCCCTTCCACAAGAGAAAATGGATAATAGCAAGATTCAGAGGTGCAAATGAATGAACTACAAGATAAAATCTTACAAAGAATGTTGAGAGAAAAAGCAAATTGAGAATCATACAATAGGATACTATTTATATAAATCTTTAATTGTAAAACAATACTCTGCATTGTTTACAGAAAAATTCAAATATTTATTATATTCTTGTAATATGTGTGTGTGCTACAAAAATAAAGCAAGGGAAAATATGAACACCAAATTTGGAATGATGGTTCTCTCTGTCAGGAGAGGGAGGGGATGAAATCAGACAAGAACTCTACTTCTTAATCTGGGTGTTCATTACATCATTTTTTGTACCTTTATGCATGTATAAAATATCATAATTTTTAAAATTATCACCTCAGTTTTATCCATACATTTAACATGAAACTGACTTTTTCTATTGAGATAAGAAATTCACCGTTTTAACCAATTGTACACAATTCCGTGGCTTTTAGTACATTCATTATGGTTGTGCAACCATCACCACTATCCAATTCAAGGACAAATTTTCACCATCCCAAAAAGAAACCCTATACCCATTAAGCAGTTACTCCCCATCCCTCTACCCAGCCCCTGGCAGCCACGAATCTGCTTTCTGTCACTAACTTTTTTATATGACACAAGTCCTTGACTTCTTATGATTTTTAGATGAACGTGACGAATCCATCAATAGTCTATATCCCAGCCCTGCCCATTACTTGTCTACTTGTCCTGATCAAAGGCTTCAACTCTCTGTGGTGCTCTCACTGTGAAACAGGGAGACACTAAGAGCTACCACCTAGAATCACTGTGAGGATAGATGAGATGATGCTCATTGCCTGACACCTGCGAGGGTGCACCATCCATGTTGGGTGCCTCTGCCAGTTTCCCATCCCCCAATCCCAGGTGTCCCAGGAAGTAATGAGTTGGGCTGGGAGGGATGGAAGGACACAAGGACTAGAGAAATCCTCAGGTCCAGGAGAGGGGGTGCTGGCTCGGCTCCACAGTCCCCTGGCAGGGCCGGCACAGGCTGTTGCACCTCTGAGCCCACACGGGCTCTGTCCATAAAGCCAGACACAGCCCTGGTCCTCTTAGCTGCCGGCCAAGGCGAGGGGTCTCTGGCCTCTCGAGGAAGCCTGAGATGCTGGGGAACGATGGGGCAGCTGGTTTTGGGCAAAGAACTCAGCCTCTGGAGTCACACAGACCTGGACTCAAACCCTCGTCCTTCTGTGACCTCCTTTTCCTTAACTTTAAAAATAGTATAACCACCCCCAGGCTGTGGTTATGTTGTTTAGCTACTATTCATTAAGCATTAATTAAGTGCCATGCTTAGTGCTTCACAGACATTATCTCATGTAATCTTCACAATACCCTTGGCTAGGTAATTTTATTATCCCCATTTTACAGATGAGGACACTGATCCTCAGGGAAGTGAAGCAAGTTGCTCAAGAACCTTGATCCAAACCAGGAGTGCTCAGAATGAGGACTGCCCAGCTCCAGCCATGCTCTTCAGTGCTCTTATGTCTTGCCTGGCGGTCTCAAATGAGCCCCTCGCTCGGCGCAGCTCTCGGTAAATGGGAGCACCATCCCTCCTCCTACTCCCCCTCCCCACCCCCTATGTAACTGTGAGGCATGAAGGGTCAGACGAAGGCTCAGCAGACGGGCAGGGCTATGGGAGAAACCAGAGGGCAGCAGCTTCCTTGGTGGGGAGGGGGGTGTCCCCACAGCTGAGAGGTGACTCCAGAAGCCAGCAGGGAGCCTGGAGCGGGGACCAGGGCTTGGAATTCAGCCGGTATAGGAAAGTGCCCTGTCCGGTCCAATCCTGCTTCCCCACCCAGACCCCCAAATACAGAGCCCTGCAGCAGCTCTTTCTTTCCCCAGCCCCTGTGCCCGCCCCCACAGGCCCCACCCTTGGTGGGCGTCTCCTTCCCTCTCCCCAACCTCCCTTGGACACCTGTCACCCCATGGACCCCTGGGCTTCCCAGCATTCCCTCACACCAACCCCCTCGGCCCCTCACTTGCTTCCTCAGCTCCCCAGCCCTGCTCACCATGCTTCCTGGAAGGCGGCTGCCTGGGGCTGCCTGGGACTGCCTGTGCCTGCTGCTGGAGGGAAGGCAGGGACGGATCTGTGAGAACCACGGCCTGCCGGCCTCCTTATACCCTCTGCCCAGCTCTCTGGGGGGGACTGTTGTTAGAAACAGCCCCAGGGGGCCAGGCCCGTTGACCTGGTTACACAGCAGCAGGCAAACGCTGGGGAGTGGGGGAGAGAGGTGGGGCGGATGGAGGAGGGGCCGGCGGCAGCCCACGTGAGGGGCCAGGCCTGCAGGTACACAGTGCCTGTTGCCAGGTCACCCAATCCCTTTCCCTGGTGGCGCAGCCTGGCCCCCACAAGAGGGAGGGAAAGTGGAGATCAAGCCCCTGAGCTCCAGCTGCGCTTCCCCCACCCCACACTGGGTTCACGAGGGCTGCAAGTACAATGTGGGTTTGGCTAAGAAGATGTCTGCAGTGAACCAGAAATAACGAGTCTGAGGGCAAAAGGTCAAGCCTCAGGGTATTCTGGGGGAAATTCAGAAATATCATGGAAAAGGGAGGTGGTAGCAACCAGGGCTAGTTAATAGCATGGACTTTGGAGTCTGCTAGAGCTCAGTTTTAGTCCCATTTCTAATACCTACTAGTGCTTAGCTTCTTTCTGCCTCAGTTTTCGCCTCTGTAGAATGGGAAAAGGTAGAACTGTGAGGATTAAACAAGATAATCTTGCTTAAGTGCCATTGCTCTTTGCAAGGAAAGCAAGATGATGAGCAGGGTCTCAGGACTATTCTGAAATGTCTCCCCCAAGCCCATTGTAAGTCTTTGCTGCTCTAGCCTGGCCTGATTTCCCTACAAAATGTGGCTTCCATGGCCTTCAGCAAAATTGTGAAATAAATATGTTAATCTCTTGCATTTGTATTCTGCTTTATGGTTCTTGTGGCAGCTTCACCATTATCTCCTTTGAGTCCCTCATCAACATTGTGAGGTAGGCAGGGAGGGGCCTCCCATTCCTGGGAGGAAGGAAAGGAAATTGAAGCCTCCTGTGTCTTGCCCAAGGTCACATGGGTGTTAATTAGTGGTAGAATTAGGATTCATAGGGGCTCAGGCTCAGTATCTCCTCTTTCCACAGGGCAAAGCTTTCACTGCTTCCACCTCTCCTATGCCTCAGTGTCTTTCCTAACCCATCTTAAATTCCACAGTCAGTCCTAATCACTCTCTTACATTCCCCACAACTCCCTGACCCCACCCTAGCTTCAGCACCTTGTTTGACTAAACCACAACCCTGGTTAAATACATTGCTTTACCAATTCTTTGTCTGCCCCCACCCAGCTAGATGGTGGCGGTGGAAAAACCAAGAACCGTGCTGACTGATCTAACTTCAAATTCATGACTGCTGACCTCAAATGAACCATTCATGCTGCCTGGAAACCACATCGCATTTCTCTAGTCACTCTCCCAGATAGCAACCATAACCAGGAAGAGGGTTGCCAGAGTTAGCAAATAAAGTATTATATCTAGCAAACTTACCTAGGAGGTAATGGCTAATTTGAGATTTCAGATACCATGGCAAATGGTAGGGGAGTTATTTTGAGGTAGGAGGCCTTTTCAGAGGCCCTTTCATCACAGTATATCACAGAATGGTCCAGATTCTCTGGGTGGCTAATTCTGGCTTTGGCTATGGACAGAGATCTCCAAGAGCAGACCATTTAAGAGGTTACATTCCCCAGAGAGAAGACACAGCCAGTCGATAGTACAAAGGTAAGAGAGCCCAGCTTCTCATGGATTGATCCATGAAGCATAGACCTTGGGAATTACTATCAAGATGGAGGGATTTGGAGCCCCAAAACTCTCATCTGGTGCTTCAACTTCTCCCAATTGGCCTTGGAATTTGGGCATCCCAAGGCCAACCTTAGGCATCACCAACTATGGAAAGCAAACTATCCTAAAGGTGGGGAGTGGGGAGGAGTGTTTTCCATAAAGCAGAGTAAAGAGACTGAGATTTTAAAAGTATATAAAAGTATCTAAATTATGAGATGAGGGGCATCTAATAGTCTTCATTGCTTCATCAAATATTTATTGAATACCTGCTGTGTGTCAGTTTTGGTCTTGGTGCTGGGGATACGATGGTGGACAAAAAAAACCAAGAGGTCTATGCTCTTAAAAGCTTACATTTTAGTGGGAAGACAGAAAATAAAGAAACAAAAAAGATAATTTCAGATAGCAAGAGCACACAAAGAAAACAAAACAGGAGAATGGGACAGAAAGAGATCGGTGTCAGGGGGCTACTACTTTAGATTGAAGTGCGAGGGAGCAGCTCTCTAAGAAGATGATATTTGAACTGAACCTGGAATGATGAGGAGTGAGTCTGTGCGAACGTTCGTGGGTCAGGGCAAGCCCGGTGTGTTCAAGGAAACAGATTGAGGGAGGGAGGGTGGGAGCTGTACAAGCTGAGATCACAAGGGTAAAGGGACCTTGGAAGGACAGTGGATTTTATTATAAGTTCATGGGAAGCTTTCAAGCAAGCATCTGTGTTCATGAGAGGTTCTTGCAGCTGCTGTGTGGAGAATGGGCTCTGAGCAGGAGCAGAAGCTGGTGGGGCAGCTGCTGCAGTCATCTGGGAATGAGGGGATGGAGGCTTGGTCTAAAGTGGTAGCAGTGGAGATGGTGAGAAGTGGATGGTTTTGAAGTAAAGTGATAGGACACGCAGATGTGGGGCGCCACAGACCTACCCAACAGCCTCATCTGACCCTGCTCCCCCTCTACCTCTTCTTTGCCAGCAGGGTGCTGACTTTGTTGAAGTATTCACCCTTCCACTTGCTCAAGGAAGATGGTCTCTCCTCTAAGGGATGGGTGGAGATTAGTCTAAACTTTTGTTGGTGATTCCATTCTGTACTTCCAGTGATTAGTTGAGGCACGAGGCTAATATGATATAAAAGGAAGTCTGCTAAAGGGTGCTTTTTGTTTTTAATGCTATATCACGCTTTTCATAAAAATTTAAAAAAAATCTGGAACAATATAAACTGTACACATTTATTCAATCTTTTTGTCTTGTTTTAAAACTCAATCTCCAAACACACCAATGTCTGATTCCAAAGTATCGCACAACATTCTGAATCCAAAATACTTGATTGTTTTCCTCCTTCACTAAAGAAAAAATTCATTACCCTGCTCTTCCAAGCTCTTCTCCACATTTGCCTCAATGCCCACCCTTCCCAGTCCTAGAGATAATACTAGAGAAGCTATAGCTCACTGCATTGAGAAAAATACATCATTCTGGACTAAAAGTTTACATTCCTTACAAAAAAATCCACTTCTTGATTTGTTCCTGGGAAAGAGGGGTAGATACAGAGATGGTGGGGAAGGGAGATATAAAGGTTTTATTCTCTTTTTCTATTTTAAAGTTCATTTATCCTGAAAAACATCTTTTGTTTCTCTCATCTTTTTAAGAAAAAATCTTGAAAAGAAAAAATTACATTTTTACGTTAGTAGTACACATATATTATATATCTCTTACTTTTTACAAATGTAGCAAATTATTCAATACAAATAGACAGCAAAGAAAATGTAAAACATTTTTTAAAATTTTCCTATGAAATCAGGTAAATTAATGCTGGTTTGGGGGACTTTTTTCTTTAAAAAAAAAATAAAACTGAAGCAAAACGCCTAGATTTGAGACAAGGCAGACTGACCTGGCCCAGGACCCCAGCATTGGAGTTAGGTTCCTGAACACATTTTTTTTCGTATTTCAAAAGACACTAAGGGGTTGGTCTCCCCACTCCCTATGACACAGACCCGGGTAGGGGAGTGTGTGAGTGTGTGTGTGGGGGGGTCTGGGAGGGAGATAAGGCAGCATCCGACCTTCCCCCGGGTGGGGGCAGCTGTCTGCCTGTGTGGGAGCTGAGGCCGAAGGACAGGGAGGCCCAGGCCAGGCTGGCCCCTGGGCGGTCAAGGGTGCAGATGGTGCTGGGCTGAGAAGCCAGGGCAGTGTCTGCCAGACTTGGGGAGGTAGAGCCGTGCCTGTCACAGCAGGAGGAGACTGGCAGCTTCTGCCTGGGCCAGACCCCCTGCCACAGCAGTTTCCCACCTGGAGTTCCCAGGGAGGGAGGGTTGGGTTGCAGTTCCAGGGGCTTTGGTACTTTCAGGGGGAGGGAGGCCTGAGGCAGGTGCCCCACCTGCCAAAGCCTCATGGCACACAAGCTGGCCCACGAGTGTCGGAGAAACCTCTCTTCCGGCACAGAAGGGACACAAGTGCTCTTCTGTAATCTCCACAATCCAAACACATCATCAGGGATGGCCAAGGGCCTGACCAGGAGACCACTCCTCACAGCATCAAGGGGTTGGGTCAGGGCAGTGAGAAGGGATGGCGAGAGGTACCAAGAAGTTCTCAAACAGGCAAAGGTACATGTACTAAAACAGAACATCTACAACCAAAAGACCAAAAGTCTTGATTCAAGGCTCTGGCCTGCCCACTACAGGCACTGATCAAGAGTCACCGCCCTGCCTCCCTGCCCCTCCCCACAGCCCACTGTGCTCCAGTGAACAATTCCCATCTTGGGGGATAAGCTCATCCAACAGGAGGGTCAAAGGCCAGGGACTACTCTTAGGCATCAGAGGCTCGGGTATTTCCTCAGCTGCTCAGAATTTAACTGATTTTTTTATCAAAACCAAACAAAAGTGCAGATGCCTCTGCAGTCTGGAAATGAGTTCCTTCTGCAGTGCTTTCCCCTGGGAGTACCTCCTTAGGCTGAGCTGTGGTCTCACCCCACTGTCTGTATCACCCTACAAAGTACTCACAGCCCACCACCAGCCCATTCACACACGTGCAGCAACCCTCATCACTCCCAGAGGGGTAGTTCCCCATGACTTGGACTCCTTTAAAACAGGATGGCAAACCACACGTGCACAGGCACACACTCACACACACCCACAACCCCCACTCACAGCCTTGAGCCCAGGGAAGAAGGGGCTATGCAGGGAGAGGCCACATGCATTCACGGCTGAGCTGAGTCTGGCTCTCTCCAGGGCCTGAGGGTCAGCCTGGGCCAGGTGGGGGTCGTGAGCCCCCACCCCAGAGATGAAAGGAATTCAGCAAGAGAAGGTGCTGCCTCCCTGCGGTCATGCGCATCAGCTCTAGGGGAGGGCGGCCCAGGCCCGAGAGGAGTAGGGGCTGGGGTCAGGCCTGCTTGGGTGGCAGGGCTGGAGAAGTCCTGCTGAGCTGGGCTGGCTTTGAGTGAGAGGGTAGGTGGGCGACAGAGACAGTGACTCAGGGCCAGCCTCTCCTCCTCCACGGAGGGTCAGGCCCCAGCTGAAGCTCTTCCTTCCCTATGAGCTTGGACTCACCAATCCTAAACCAGGCATGAGGAAGAGGAGGGAGGGGAGAAGGGAGAAGGATAGAAGGGAGCGGGGTGTGTGTGTGTGTGTGTGTGTGTGTGTGCAGCAACTCACAGCTGGACCACTCTTAGCACAGAAAGCCACTAATTAAAGACGTTACAAAGAAAACTACAGGTAAGAAAAAAAAGAAAGAAAGAAATACAAAACCCATACTAACCAAGTAAATCAGAGGCAGGTAGGAAGGCAGTACAGTGTTGGGTTAAATACAAGCACGTGATTCAGGAGTCCCTCCCACTCCATGCCCATGCCTGAGCTGGATCTTTTTATTCTAGAAGAGTAAGAAGACTGGGAATTTTTTTGTATATTGTTCTTTTCCTTTTTTGGGGTTTTTCGTTTTTTTTTTTCGGTTGTTGTTGTTTTTTGGCTTTTCCTTTCCTTTCTGTTTTCCATGATCTTGGGTGCTCCTGGCCCCGTGGGCTGGGGTGGTCAGTTGGCCAGCACATCAGGCTGGAACAGCTGGCTGGGATACTACATGGTGTTCAGATTGTAGCTAAGGCCTTCCACAAACAGCATCTTCTCCAGAAAGAGGCTGGGTGCCACCACCAAATACCTGGGCCATTGCAAAGCTGCTGCTGTAGCAGGTGCCTGCCCCACCGCCTCCAAAGGGGGCTGGGTTGCCACTATCCTAGCCATCAGCCCTAACAAAAAAGAGGCAAGGTGAGCCACTGCCTTTGTACATGAACTCCTGAGTGAGAGCTGGTATTGAGGGGCCGGGTCGGCTACAATGAAGTTCAGGAAATGCATAGACATAGAGAGGCTCTTGTGCTTCAGCAGATTGTTGGTGGGGGAGTGGGTCACTTCCCACATTGTGGGCCACACCCCCACCACTATCAGCCCCCCAACCCTTCTTCATCTTGGTGGAGCCAAGCCTGGTGGCAGCAAAGGTGGTGGTGGTAAAGGTGATGGGCTTACAGAGCAGGGGAAGAAAGTAGGGCTGAGCAACTGGCCAAAGGATGGTGATGGGGAGTTGGACAGGGAGCTGTCCTGGGTGCCAATGGGCATGAATACCTGGGTGTCAGGGTGAAGCTGCTCTTGATCTCCTTGTCCAGCTCTGGGGAGCCAGAATCCTCACCGTCTTCCAGATACACTTTCATGGTCCCCTTCTGTGCTGGTTTGAATGTATTATGTCCCCCAGAAAAAGCCATATTCTTTGATGCAATCTTGTGGGGGCAGACATATTAGTGGGGATTAAGGTGGAATGTTTGGATTAGGTTGTTTGCATGGAAATGTGCCCCACCCAGCTATAGGTGATAATTCATGAGATATTTCCATGGAGGCATGGCCCCACTCATTCAGGGTGGGCCTTGATCAGTGGAGCCATATAAATGACCTGACAAACAGAAGGAACTCAGTGCAGCTGAGAGGAACACTTCGAAGAGGAGCTACAGCCAAGAGAGACACTTTGAAGGAAGCACAGGAGCTGCAGATGAGAGACAGTTTGAAGACGGCCATCGAAAGCAGACTCTCGCTCCAGAGAAACTAAGAGAGGACAAATATCCCAAGAGCAACTAAGAGTGACATTTTTGAGGAACCGCAGCCTAGAGAGGAATGTCCTGGGAGAAAGCCGTTTTGAAACCAGAACTTTGAAGCAGACACCAGCCACGTGCCTTCCCAGCTAACAGAGGTTTTCCAGACACCATTGGCCATCCTCCAGTGAAGGTAACTGATTGCTGATATGTTACCTTGGACACTTTATGGCCTTAAGACTGTAACTGCGTAACCAAATAAACCCCCTTTTATAAAAGCCAATCCATTTCTGGTGTTTTGCATTCTGCAGCATTAGCAAACT
>PVKY010010700.1:0-12464 GCA_004027775.1 Bradypus variegatus
GTGTGTGTGTACCCCTGGTTGCTCACAGAAACCTCCCAAGACATATGACATTAAGGAGTGTTTTTAGGAAGTCAGTTTCCACATTTTCATCTTCCTTCTGCTGCTTTTCTAAAACCCAATTTCCTGAAGACAAGCTTCACCAGTTTTCCTTCCTTTCCTGTCAAAATTGCTCTTTTCCTGCTTTATGAGGAAAGGACCTTCCTCTCGCCCTCCTGAATCTTTTAAGGTACTTTTCGCCAGGGTATGGAAACCCCGAGGGCATCAAACAAATGGACCATTCAGAATACGGCTCTCTCAGATGCCCGTGGGTTCCACTCACCTGTCGCGTTAAGAAATAACTAATCAAAGACCATTTTACCTCTCTGCTTACTAATCATTTGTGGTATTTTGTTGATCAGTTATGTAATAATAACTACAATAAGTCAATCAGAATTTATTTTAATCAATAAATCTTAGGGTCACAGGATACAAAAATTAAATGTCAATTTATTTATATATTTTTATTGCAGATAAATATGAAGGCTAAAACTAAAAACTTTCAAGTGTAAAATATTACGATAAAATTCTTTGGAAGAAGTGGAATGGAAATGTGGTTTCAAGTAGAGAAAGAAATTGTATATAGGATTTGGCTTACAGCTTGTTGAAGTGTGTTTTAAAGGGTGAGGGTTGACATCAATTGCGATGATATTGTTATCTTAAAATGTTAATATTATAAATCTCAGAAGTTTTAGATGTCAATTTAAAATATGCAAAAGCATATATAGTTTTTTAGGAAGTAAACAGACAAAAAGTTTGGGGATCACTGGCATGTACCATCCCCTTGGAATAAAAATGACAGCATTGTAGCGTCTCAGAATGGGAGGGCTCCTTCGAGGACAGTTCAGTTGCCTGGTCCAGTGTCATCTCAGATATGGGGTTGCAGTCTGCAGGAGAGTGACATTTGGTCCCCTAGGTCATTTTTGGACACTGCAGCAAGATTACGGACTAGGAATTCAGACAACTGCTTTGCCACATCTGTGTCATCTTAGGCAACTCACATCAACTTGTGGGATCTTGATTTTCCCACCTACAAGTGAGAGAGCAGACTCTATTGCTTTTGCTACGAAGTTGTATAATGAGGTGAAATCCTGCATGTTGATCCTAAATCTGCCCACTAGAGTTAAAAAATCTGCTCTGTTTTCTATTCCTTCCCTTAAATTCTTTTCTGTTTTAAAATACACGTTCTCCTTCAACCTTGATTTACATAGCCGTCTTCCTGAGGGTCATTGTTTTCTAGGCCAGAGGTTCTTAAACATTTCGGGCTCAGTCCTTTTTATACTCTTAAAAATTGGAAAGGGAAAAAAATATCATAATGACCTGTCAGATATTTTTCTTTGATATATCGCCAAAACTCGACAAGTGATAGTTCCTTAATGGTTAGTGGCAATGTGGAATCTGAAACCTTATAATTAACCTTTTGTATTCTTACATTAAATGCCATTAGTCTATCTTACACCTTGAATGAATTTTGTACCCGTACTTGCTTTTGTAATGTAATGCATTGGTCATTTGGAAAATATAGGTTCACTGAGTTATGCAGATCTTCCAAAAGTTGACACACTGCATTATGCAATAACAAAAAGTCACATTTGTCAGTATCTCCACTGACTTCATCAGAAAGTCTTCAAGTAGCAGGAAGCTGTTAAGCTGAAGGTGGCTGATACAAGTTTTCCAGAATTCTAATATTTGCTTGAAAGCTCTATTTTTATCATTGGTAAAAACCACTATCATTTTTCTTCCTTGAAGGGATGGCTCACTTTGTTCATTTTTGAGAAAATGTCTGCCGGATACTCAAGACTGAATTACCATAGTTTGTTGGTCAGTGGTTCTTTCACGTAAAAATGGTATTCCATGGAAAAAGTGACTAGTTCAGCTTGTAACTCACAATCGCCAGTGCTTTACCTTGAAAGAACCATTGTACTTTGGCATAGAGCAGAATTGCTTTATGTGAACATCCCATTTCATCACAGAATATTAAAGTCACGAATTTTAAGAGTCAAGATGCAATAAAAATTAATTTTTACTGCCTCTTTAAGGATATGAAGTTTTTTTAAAAAATCTTTTTTATTGGGCACATGTGGTGGTGAATTCAATAACTGCTAGTACACTTTGCTGCCACTGCCTTAATTCTTGCTAAGGTGCCAGCAGTTTCACCCACCATTGCTTTTTACACCTTCAGTGCAAGTGTCAGCACAGCAAAAAAAAAAAAAAAACAAATAATATCTTAGTATTTTTATGAAAATATTTTGAGTCCATTGATCCTCCCTCCTCTGCTCCCAAAAGTATGTTGGGATTTCATCTTTGAGAGCCACCTCTCTCGCTTGAATAGAATATGTTCTAATCTGAGCACAGTAGGTCATCACCTCCCTTGTTACTGTCAATGGCTTCCATGCATTTACCTCTGGGACTGCAGCCCTGTTTACTTCTGTTTTTAGCATCAATACTGTGGTCATGATCAACTAAAATCTCCAGTCTGTTTTACGGACTGCCTTTCAAAGGCTTGCCTTTGAAAAGTGTTTAATGTAAAGAAAGGCAGGTAATTAGCTGGTGACTTCACTTTGGGACAAGGTGAGTTGCAGGTGACAGATGTCATCCAAGTGGAGACATTGCACAGATGGATGGTGGAAGCACAGCTGTAGATTTGGGAGTCCCTGGCTCAGGAGGGATGGTTGAAGCCAAGAAGCTACCTGAGCTCTCTGAGCCATGAGTCTAGAGAAGGCCACCAAGAGGCCAAGCCTAGGGTGCCCCCTGAGTCCAGGGAGGGTACAGTGAAGATGTGGTTCAACAGCTAAAGTGAACCTGAGCAGGCTCATGAAAATCGGAAGAGAGTATAAAGTTCAAGACGGGCTGCCCTGCCCTGCCACAGAGAGGGAGTGGTGACTAAAGGCTGAGCAGGGGCCGTGGGATGTGGCTGCCAGGAAGTCCTCAGGGGCTTGAAAGAGGAGCTTCAACAGAGGGATAGGTCAAGGAACCACCTGGTAGGGGTTAAGAAGGGAACGCCAGACAAGGATGGGAAGGATTTTGTCTCCAAAATGAAGAATTAGGGAATGGCTAGAAATGGCAGCTGAGAGACATTTGGCAGCGCCAATGGAAGAAATTAGAGGGCTCTGTCATCCCCAGGGGCCTGGAGGGAACTGGAAGGCCTGTGTTCTTTTGGGGAGGGCAGTGATGGTTCAATGGATAAGACAGCCTGTATTTTGACATATGCCAGATAACTGCAGGCTTTTCTCACAGCCTCAGAGAACTTGGAGAAAAATTTCTACCATTGCAAAAGCCTCTTCAGTTCACTGGGCCTGGATTTATCAGTAGCCACTAGTGCTAATGAACTGGGATTTGGCACTCTTGATTTGCAGGATGGGTGTGTGTTCAAGAGATGTTTATGAAAGATGGTGTTTATCTAAAGGATTTCCTTTTCTTTTAAGTTTCAAGCCTGGAGGCTTAAGCCTCTTTGATCCAAAGGTAGGAGGTCCAGCAGTTATTATAAAGCCCCAAATCTTCGCTCAATTCTCCTACAAGATCAGAGGCACCAGAGCTGCATAGGAGAGGACGAGACGTATATTCCATATCCCAGGCCAGGGGAGGTTTGAGCGAGGTGCAAGTCTCAGAGATGGAGAATCAGATCACGAGCCTCCCTGTGGAGACCAGAGAATGTTCTTCTCTCCCTGAAGCCCTTCTGGCCTCTCTGCCCCCTTTTTTTTGGTTCTGAAGAGCCACATTTCACTTTGAGAAGTCAGTAAATGCAAATAATGAAGAGAGCAGGAGGCCAGTATTTCAAGGAGCATATTTTTTGCCTTCACTTCTTGTTAGGGGCCAAAAGTGGGGGTGTACATGTCGTTTGAAGTAGCTGCTCCCCTTTCATCCAGCCCTTGGCAGTGCAGGATGCTGTTAGGGATCTGCCCATTGTTAGAAACCAGCCCCTCCTAGGAAGGAATAAACACACCAGGCAGAGCCGTTGTTGTTCTCCAGGAGACTCTGGGAAGCGGGGGGCAGGAGGTTTTGACTTAGTGGTGCAGGCCCGGGTGCAGGAAGACCTCCGGCTGCAGGAGCTCCCTCCGAGACGCCAGCACCTGGACAACCAGCGGCTTCCATTCCGCCTGGCCTAACCCAGGCCTTGGGGAAACAGAGGCACGGGGAGGGAAGTGACAAGTCACAACCATTTCTCCAAAGGACTCGGCCCCGGATTTGTGAGCACACGCACAGCAGGGCTGCCCATGTGCTCTGGTCCCAGGCTGCAGCTACTGCCTTCCAGCCCCTCACCCTAAGTGCTCCTCAGGGACCCCAACCTTAACTAATCAGAATTTAGAGTTCATGGTGCACGTTCAGACATGTGTGCATTTGATGCCCTCCAAAGCCCTCTAAGATAAGAATTTGCTTATTCCCAATGTACAGATGAGGGAGGAGAGGTGGGGGGTGGGTGTGGGCCCCAAGACCTTTGGGTGTTGTCAGGCACTGGGCGGGGGAGCCAACGTGTGGCATTTGTGAAGAGCATAATGTTCCTTGGAGTGGAGGCCGCTGAGGCTCAGAAAGATTAAAACAACTTGACCAAAGATACTGAGGCTCTTGTGGAGATACTAAGAGGTGGGGGCAAGGGAAAGGCCCGAGCTTGCCAACCCCCGGTATGCCTGTGGGAGTGGGGATTTTCCACTGCAGCTCTGAGCTGACTTCTCTCCCTTCTGGAACTAGAGAAGGGGGAGGCTCACCGTGTGGTCTTGCACACTGAGGACAGATCCCTGTCCGCACCTCCGGGAGCGGCCTGCTGTTTCTCTCCGGCCCTCCGCCTGCCCCCGGCTCTCCACCCACCCCAGCAAAGCGGAGCAGGATGTCCAGGCCCAGAGGTCTCAGCTTGCAGAGCTGGGCATGAGCCCTTTGTGTCCAGTTAACCGCCTTTCATCTCCCCCCACCTGCCGGTGTCTGCTTTCCCTCTTAGCCTCTCCAGTCTTCACCAAGCTGCCTGCCCTCTCTGTGGCCAGCCCAGGTTGTTTGTCAGGGACGATGGCTGAGGGACGCACACACACGGGGCACAGCAGTTCCAGCCAGCATCACTCACATTTTCCGTTCCAGGTGCCAAGCGTCTCGCTCCTCACCCCACCCCAGAGGCAGCCAGGTTCAGGTCACCTGGCCTGTGGGCAGACAGTGGATAGCTAGGCCCCCAAATTCAGGGCCTTTGGAGACCTGTAATGCCTTTCAGTTCCCCTCCATGGGTGAAATGGGAGCTGGTCGGGCGACAGCTTTTACATGTGGGCAAAAAGCCTGCTGACCGCTCCTCACCTCCACACGCTCACCGCCAAACCCGGAATCCTCGGCCCCAGGGGCTCCCATGTGGGTCAATCAGCCAGACATCCTGAGTCTTCCTGGACAGCCCTGCTCTCACTGTCCTCATATTTAACTGTCTATATCTGCGTCATCCAAAGCGGTAGCCACCAGCCACATGAGGCTGTTTAATTTTATATTTTGTGTATTTTATATATTTAAAATATTAATAAAAATTAAAGAAAAATTTGAAATGTAGCCATGTTTCTAGTGACTACTGTATCAGCACAGAGAACATTTGCATCATCACAGAAAGTTCTATTGGACAGTCTTGATCTGTACAGCCAGAAATTATAATATATTGGCATCCAGACTATGTCTTCTAGGCGGTTTCTTCCTCCTAGAAGGTGCTATGACTCCCCTGTTCTTTCAGGGGAATCCATTTGAGTCCTGAAACCTCAGGGCCTGTTGGGGTTGGAGGCCACCTGTGGAAAGCTGCCTCTGAAGCAAGTCCCCTGTAAAATTCCCTGCTCCCAAGTTTGAATGCTTATTACTAATTCTCGGTGGGGCATGCAGGAGTTGGGCTGTTCTGAGCGTGTGTGATCTTTAAGACTTCATGCTATTTGCAAAGGAGGGAACTTGCTGTGCGTTTTGGAGGCAGCTGTGGTTTCATCCCAGCCACCAGCACTGGAACATAGGTCTGACAGCTGGATGTGGAGTCCAGTGTTGGCAGGGGAGGGAAGGTGCAGGCAAGACAATTGCACCTGGGGTGGATGCTTCTAGAACTGCCCTGAGGGCGACGGTGGGAAATGCCTCTCCCAGCCTCCCCATCTTCCTTTCTGGTCCACTTAAAGATGAGCCTTTGATGCAGAGAGAAGGGAAAAAGATTTTTACCTTTTCCCAGTCCAGAGAGAAGGGGTGTTTTTGGTAAGTGGTTTAACCAGAAGCAGATTCTTTGTGGAACAGGGGCAGCTCTTTTGTCCCTGCCAGTTCCTGCAGGTAGATAGTGTGCCAGGCTGGGCTGGCCTGCTGCCCCAACTCTACCTGTCATGTGCTTGGCAAGTCTGACTTGAGTCCTTTTTTCCACTGCCTTCCCCACCCTTTCAAATTGCAGTTGCAACCTCTCTCTCTCTCTCTTTTTTTTTTTTTGCTGCCTAGATGATTAAAAAGCATGACTTAGTGGAAAAATCTTGACCTCCTTGGGGTTAGCCTCTTAAGCAGCTGTCAGAGATAAGATTGTGCTGGCAAAATATTCAGCCACACTTTGCACAGCTTTCTATCTGTCTGTAAGGAAATGAGAAACTGTAGTGGTTGTTTTTGAAGAGAGCTGTAATTTTCAGAGGTATAAATTGGTATAATCTCATAACAAAATAAAATCTCTGATAGGAGGTTTAGATTAATTATTATAGTAATTTTTTTTTCAAAATACAATTAACGGGCTTTGTAGCTTTCTTTTTTTTTTTAAACAGTGCCTGCTTTGAACAATTCAAGGAGCAAAGTTCTCTGGCAATGAAGCAGTATCAGAAGTTCAGTACTCAGACTTCCCCAAGGACTTAAATGACTTAATTGTGTAGCTCCCGGTATAAAAGGCGTTGTTTGGCATTATTATTTTAATTACTGTGTTAGTATTACTGCCTCTTGCTTGGAGGTTGGATACTTACTGTAGTCCTGTTGAAACCACAGAGAAGATGTTGCGGTTTGAATGTAGCATATGTCATCAAATATTTTACCAACTTTGTCCTTGCCAAGAGCTTATACCCATCTAGTGAGACAAGAAGGTCCCTTCATGTCCCAAAGGAGAAACTGAAGCACAGGGGTTTAAGAGGGCATGATTGACATGACACACGCGATATTCAGGACATACTCAGAATCAGGGTTCTGTGGCTTGGCCCAGTTTGTTACCAACTGATCACCTCATTTGAACTCTGACGGGTCTGGATTGTGATCCCAGTTTGGCCACATTCTAGCTATGTGGTCTTGAGCAAATCACTTGCCCTCTCTGTGTGTCCTCATCTGCAGAATAGGGATAATACCACGACCTAGCTCAGGGGGTTAAGGTGAAGATTAATTGAGATTCTGCTCAGCAGGTGTGCCTGGCATTTCATCCATCAGCTGAAGACGTATTCCCAACTTGAAACGAAATCTCATGGCCATCATCCTCAGTGTCCTCCCCGCTCTTCCACTGGCCTTGCCCTGCTTCTTGTCTCCGTTGCTCTTCCTTGGCCTGGGCAATCGTGATCAGAGCCCGGTGGCCACCTCCCCCAGGTGGGGAGACACAGCCGTGTCATGTGGGACGCACAGTCCTGGGGCTTGACGTGTGCCGTTGGGGTGGAGGCACGTGGCCCAGGGGCTGAGTCTGGGCCAGGTATCTACCTTTTCAACATGTCACAGCTCTGTCTTGGGATTGGCGAGTTTAGAGCAACTGTGTGGTGTGAACTGGGCAGCTCCTGGTCACCCAGATGGTCATCCTGCAGCCTGGTTGGTAGCAGAGTGGGTGGCAAAGGCCTGGAGTCCTGCGTACCGCCCCCCCATCAGGTTTCTATGGGTGAGGTGGGGATGTTGGCCCACTGACATCTTGGTCCCTTTTTCAATAGGCGCAGGTGAGAGCAACAGCAACTCTGGGTTCAAATTCTGCCTCTGAGACTCCAAGTCCTGGAAGAGCTTTGCAAGCCATGGCATGCTTTCCATTCAATGGGGTTCCCCTCACTCACCCCAAAACTTGTGCTTGGCAGTCCCCTGTGTCTTCGCCCCCAGGGAGAGGTCCAGCTCCAGTGACGAGAAGTGAGGAGGGACCAATTTAGGCCGTGGGTCAGGGGCAGGTAGAATTTCAGGGCTGGCTGAGTGACAAAGAAAACTCCCAAGGGCTGCCACCCTTTGGAAAGCCAGGATGGGGCTCAGCTTCTCCACACCAAACTTTGACCCACTTTGGCCTAGCCCCTCCCCTGACATGTTTTTCTCCAGGCCACCATTACAAAACTTTTTATGAGCCTGGTAAGTCTTTGATGACACCTGGCTGTATGACTTAAGGCTTAATTCCCAGCCGTTGGCCTCTGTTGGGATAAATGGGTAATAGTTACTCACCTGGAGGGATTGGGACGGCTTCATTGGGGTCCTTGGTTTGCGGCAGCCCCATTCGGTGGGTGACACGGTCAGGGTGGCTTGGCCGGGACAGCAGTGGTCGGGGCTGGGGCGCAGTAGGATTGGGCACCCTCGTACCACACGGAAGGCTTGAGTTCCCAGGAGGGCATTTCTTCTCTCTCCTGGGAACAGAGATGCTCATCTGCTGCCCTCTGCCCAGTGTGTTCCAGACCAGGAGCGGGCAGGCCCCAGGCCCTCTTCCAACGTGTGTCTCCACCCTCTCGGTTTTGGCTTTCCTTTTTTTGCCATTAACTAGCTGTGTGACCTTGAGCAAGTCTTGACCCCTCTGGGCCTTGGTTTCCTCATCTGTGGAACGGAGCAGTTGGGAGACATGGCCTGGAAGGGGCCACGTGGCTCTCGCCTCCTGTGGTGTCCCAGGCAGCAGCTCTCCGGGCCCCTGAGTGCGTGGCCGAGCGCTGTGATTGGAGAGGGCCTGGCTGCCCATTGGATTAAGGACTCACTGGGCAGTGCGGGCCTAGGGAACCTGCAGAGCCAGACTTGGCCCTCGATTTGCTGGCCTGGTTATGGGTTTCTGCCAGCCCTGGGCAGAGCACACAGAAGGCCTAAGAAATGAAGCCCTGTCACTGGGACCCTGGGAAGGAAACAGATTCATTCAGGTGTAGAGCTGCCAAGGAGCCTGGAGCTGTTCAGAGGTGAAAAAGGAGCTGGGGTTTTGGTCCCAGCTTACCTGTGACTGGGGGCCAGGCCCTCTGTCCTGCTTTGGCTTTGATTTTACAGCTGCCACGGGCCCAGGACCCATATCTAGGGGCAGGGTGGTGCCCGGGCATCGGAATCAGACAGTCGTGGCATTGGATCTCATTCCACCACTCCTTTCCCGGTTATTTGGTCTTAGACAACCTACTTCTCCATGCTGAGATTCTGTAAGACAGACAGTGTTAGCAACACCTACTTTTCAGCATGGCTGTTTTGGCTCAAAATTATATATGTGAAGCACCTGGGGCCCTGCTCATACTAGAGACCAGTGATTGTTCTGGGAGGGATTTAACGTTAGGGTACCTGTTGTTTGCTTCATACCACTGGAGTGAAATGCTTGCTGCAAATGAAGACATGACTTCCTGTGGCTGACATGGTTTTGAATTCTTTTATCTGAAAAGAAAATAAAACAAAAATTCAAAACAGAGCAACCTTTTAGACTCAGCGGCCCTGCCCCCCAAACTTTTCACTTCAGGATTGGAAGCAAAGTCTGGCCAAGGATGGTTTCCTTAGTTGCCCTAGAAGTTGCCCCCGCTCCTTGTCCTACAGGACCCCGAGGGCAGAGCCCAGTCTCTGACATGGTGGAGCTCAGGGCTCCCCATGCATGGGAACTGAAGAGGTTGGATTTCTCCTTCCAGATTCATACCTGATGGATGCTCCCAATGTTTTTCTTTCAGATCTTCCCTGACCCGTCCGACTTTGACCGCTGCTGCAAACTGAAGGACCGCCTGCCCTCCATCGTGGTGGAGCCCACAGAGGGGGAGGTGGAGAGCGGGGAGCTCCGGTGGCCCCCCGAGGAGTTCTTGGTCCAGGAGGACGAGCAAGACAACTGTGAAGAGACAGCAAAGGAAAACAAGGAGCAGTAGAGTCACCGCAGACGCCCCGGGGTTGTACCAGACAGCATCTGTACCCGAACTGTGCTTTTTCCCATCATCATGGAAGAAGGGAGCAAGCCACAGACATTCTGAAAATGGCAAATGATGGCTTCCGTTTTGCACCTGCAAATCACCGAGTTGGTTTTCTTTCCTTTTCTTTTCTCTTTTTGAAATGTGTCGAGCGGTAGAGCCCTCTGTGACAATTTGCAAAGCCTCCTGGGAAAGGAAGAGCAGGGGTGTGGGCACGGCGAGGCCCAGGCTGTTTTTGAGATCACTATCTGAACTCAGGCAGGCTTGGGCGGTGGTGGGATTCCAGCAGGCTCTGGGGGGAGTGGGGTGGGGGGGCGGATAGGGGGATGTGCAAAGCGAGCAAGGAACATTTGGGGTTAGAAAACAAACTCAAGAAGAAAGAGAAAATACATGTTTTAAGAAAACATCGAGCAGAGAACTGCAGCCAGGAAGTACTCAGTGAGCATTTGCTCTCACTGCTGGGGGGTCAGAAAACAAGTCTTCATCTCTGTCCAGTTTCACCCGCCCCCCACCCTTTGCTTTTACTTCAGGTGTGTGGGTCTATTGGGAGGAGGGGACAGGTGAGCCGTGGAAACTGGCCACCTGCAGAGCCAGCTGCAGGTGATGTGAGGAGAGGAAAGGTGTAGCCTGCTCCTTCACTGCTTCTCTGCTCCCAGCCATGGTAGGGCTCACCTGCCCCAGGTAATCCCTGATGGATCCCTTTTTGCTTCCCGGCCCTCTTGGTGGTGGTGAGAGCAGTTCCTGCCCTTGCTGGTGGCCCTGAGGCAGACGCTTGGGTATAGTGGTCCCCACCTCTGCCGCTGTCCCCACCCCAGACTGCTGTGCTCAGTGTCTGAGCAGGGGCACCCAGCAGGCCGGCTCTCCCAGGCCTGCCCTTCCTTCTCCTTACGCCTCCCTCCCCAGCCCCCGGCCAACGTAGCCGGGCAGACCATTGGCAGCACCCACCCCGATGGGGCTCTTGCCTGCTTTGCTGGTGGGAGCTAGAGCAGGGTGCAGAGGAGCATTCTCTGTTTCCCGCTGAGGAGCTGAGGTCTGATGCCAGACCCAGGAGCTGGCGGAGCTTGGGAATTACCAGATCGGGGGGATGAGGCTTTTTGTGCAGCAGCCTTGGCATCAGGTTTGAAGCCAACGTGTGTCAGGAGATCCCTGAATTTTTTTGGATGCAGGTGGGAGGAGGGCTTGGTGAGGGATCATTCTGGTGTCCTCCCCGAATTGTGCTCCTCGTCCCTCAGCACCTCCCGCCTGTGCCCTGAAGGGCAGTAGCTGCATGAGAAGAGTAGCCTTTGGAGTCAGAGCTCCCTAAAACAGTTAACGCACCACGGTGGGAGCTGCAGGGCTTACAGAGCAGGGCTGTGTGGCCGAGGTGGACCCTAGAACCTTCCTCGGCTGCACCCGGCCAGCCAGGGCACTCGCTGTGGCCCCACAGCTCTTCACCGGTCCAGATCCACCCTGGGTTGGGACTCAGGGATCTAGTTGCATTTACTACAAGGCGAGTGTAGCTCTGGGTAATGGTGGGACAGGGAGGACAAGGGAGGGCTTTTGATATGTCAGCAGGATTTGGCACTGGGAAGCCAACTCATTCCCTCTTCCCTCCCAGCTTCCTCCTTCTGTGTTGTCTGCTCGTGTCACACACACCGATGGCAATAACTTCTTTCAGCTCCTTGCTGCAGAAGAGAGGCCTGCAGCTTGCACCGCAGCTTGCCCAGCAAGGGTACTTCTCTCCCCTGCATTCTAGTTTGGCTGTGAAGAGCCTTCCATCCTTGCTGTCTGTCCCCCTGCAGCGTCTCTTGCCCCTCGCCTCCTGTCGTGGGTGGGCTCTTGCCTTTTAAAATCCTTGTTTCAGTGTCTCCTTCTCACCTGCTACCCTCTATCATATGTCCCAGTCCTGTTGTGTGATGGGAATGTGCTTGCAAACTGCTTAACAAATCTGCTTTGTGTCTGTGTATGTTCGTGGGGGTGGTTTATTATTTTTTGCCAGCCCCTAGGCCCCTTTGTACGACCATTTGGAGTGTGAGCAGGCCAGGCGCTGATGGTAAAGTCAGGACCGTCAGTGGTTTAGCCTGTGGGGGGGTCACCAGCTGCTCTTGGACAAGTGGCTGAGCTCCTGTCTGGCCTCCTCTTTTTTTTTTTTTAATGTACTTTGTGTGTATTTCTAACTGATCATATGGAAAAAAAATCCTAGTATTTCAGTCAAAATGCCTGTTGTAAGATGAACCTCCTGTAACTTCTATCTGTTCTTTTTTGAGGCTCAGGGAGAAACTAGCATTTTTTTTTTCCAAACTACTTTTTGTCACTGTGACAGTTGTAAATAAAGTTTGAAAATGCTTTCCACCCTGGACTGCTTTCACTCTTTCTTCCCACACTTGGTGAGCACAGGAGCCAAGTCTCACTCTTGCAGGTGACGGAGTTCAGGTGATT
>PVKY010010701.1:0-12465 GCA_004027775.1 Bradypus variegatus
AATGCAGGATATGACTCCCGGGGATGAATCTGGACCCAGCATCATGGGACAGAGAACATCTTCTTGATCAAATGGGGGATGTGAAATGAAACCAAATAAAACTTCAGTGGCTGAGAGATTTCAAATAGAGTCGAGAGGTCACTCTGGTGGACATTCTTATGCACTATATAGATAATACCTCTTAAGTTGTAATATACTGGAATAGCTAGAAGTAAATACCTGAAACTACCAAACTCCAACCCAGTAGCCTTGATTCTTGAAGATGATTGTATAACAATGTAGATTACAAGGGATGAATGTGATTGTGAAAACCTTGTGGATCGCACTCCCTTGATCCAGTGTATGGATGGATGAGTAGAAAAATGGGGACAAAATCTGAATGAAAAATAGGGTGGGATGGGGGGGATGATTTGGGTGTTCTTTTTTACTTTTGTTTTTTATTATTATTCTGATTCTTTCTTATGTAAGGAAAATGTACAAAAATAGACTGGGGTGATGAATGCATGACTATATGATGGTACTGTGTACAGCTGATTGTACACCATGGATGATTGTATGGTATGTGAATATATCTCAATAAAACTGAATTTACTTAAAAAATGGTGCTGGGCCCTTCCATATAATTGTTGCTTTAGTGGACAAATTTGTTTTGAATATTAGAGAAATCAAACCTCAGGGAAAATTATACACTCAGAGAATTGAACAATGACTATTTTGAATTTCATATGAAGAAAGTATTTTTAAAAAAAAAATGTTGCTGGGTCTTTTAGGCTTATATCCATTCATTAGAAGGTATGCTCTTTTTTATTAACACTGAACCTTTCCAGGAGCTTGAGAACTATGTTTTAATCTCTCAAGATTTACCTCGCCACATTTATGATAGGAAGACAGGCAATGCTGATAAGACTGTTGGGAAACAGCTGCACAACAGGAAAATTCTTCTGGCAGTAAATGTGCGCTAAGAATCATACCACGTTCATGGACGTTGACCCACAAATCCTGCTTATAAAAAACGTCATTCCAAGAAAAAGTCAAAAGTGAAAAGAAAAAAAAGATGTTCTTATAATTATTGTTTAGCAACAAATTAGGAACTTACAGTCCCAAAAGCTAAATGTATAAGATAGTTAGGGTGTGTTTAAACACATTCCTTTTTAAATAATTAGTAATCATACATTGTTAAAGACGGGAAAGGACCAAAAGAAACTAAAAATTTTAGGCTGAATTTTTATTTTGAGAAATGATTTTTTTCTATTCTCATGTAAAGTTGAATTGATAATAGTTTTTGAAAATAGCAAGAGAATTATTAGAATCCTACAGCAATAACGGTAAGGATCTAATTTTTCAAAAGGGCCTACAAGTTTAGGATAATAATTAGATGTTTGGATCAGAAACTCTTGGCTTTTCACCGTCAACTAACTCAGCATTCTACACGCACAAGCACTATGTTCCGTTCCATTTATCTTGAAAACTAATAAGCTATGGCTATAGCTGCGAAACATCTAGATGATCAAAAAAGGGGAAAATATGAAATTTCCAACTGTACCATGCATATTTAAAACATTAAAAATAAAAAGTTACCTTTCAAAAAAAAAACTGGTGCTGGGAAAACTGGGTGTCCATATGTACAAGAATGAAAGTGGACCCCTACCTCACACTATATACAAAAAATTGACTCAAAATGTATCAAAAAATTAAACATAATAGCTGAAACTATAAAACTCTTAAAAGAAAATGTAGGAAATATCTTCAGGACCTTGTATTAGCAATCGATTCTTAGACTTTATACCAAAAGCACGAGAAACAAAAGGAAAAATAGATAAATTGGACTTTATAAAAATTTTAAAATTTTGTGCATCAAAGGAAAATATCAAAAAGGTGAAAATACAGCCTAGAAAATGGGAAAAAAATATTTGGAAATCATGTATCTGACAAGGGTTTAATATCCAGTATATATAAAGCCTCCTACCAGTCAACAACAAAAAGACAATTTAAAAATGGGTAAAGAACTTAAATAGACATATCTCCAAAGAAGATATACAAATAGCCAATAAGTATGTGAAAAGATCCTCAATATCATTAGCCCTTAGGGAAATGCAAATCAAAACCGTAATGAGATATTACCTCATACACACCAGAATGACTACTATTACAAAAGCAGAAAATAAAAGTGCTGGGGAGGATACAGAGAAATAGAAACCTTAGTACACTGTTGATGGAAATGTACAATAGTGCCCATGTGGAAAACAGTTTGGCAGTTCCTCAGAAAGTTAAACATAGAACTACCATGTGACCAGGCAAGCCCACTTCTAAGTATATATTCAAAAGAATTGAAAGCAGGCACTTAGCCAGTTAAATTTGTATACCAATGTTCATAGCAGTATTAATAGCCAAAAGTGGAAGCAACCCAAATGTCCATCGACAGATGAGTGGATAAACAAACTGTGGTAGATACGTACAATGGACTGTTACTAAGCTTTAAAAAGGAATGAAATTCTTATACATGCTACTACATGCTACTACCTTGAAGACATCATGTTGAATAAACTCAGTCAGACACAAAGGGACAGATATTATATGATTTCACCTATTTGAAATAGGTAGAATATGCAAACTGATAGAGATAGAAAGTAGAGTACAGGTTAGCAAGTGTGGGGAACAAAGGGAATGGGGAGTTAATGCATAATGGTTGCAGGGTTTCTGTTTCGGGTGATGGGAAAGTTCTGCCAATGGATGGTGTTGAGAGTAACAGTACATTGTAAATGTGATTAATCCCACTGAATTGTATGCTTGGTGTGGTTGAAATGGAAAAGTTTATGTTGTATATATGTTTCCACAGTTAAAAAAAAAAAGAACGACAAATGAGACAATGACAATTAAATGCAGTCTATGATCCTGGACTCAAATAATGGAGGAGAAAAGACCCAAAAGGACATCATAGGGACATATGAAAAAAATGGAATATATATTGTAAACTTTATATCAATGTTGAATTATTGAACCACATAAGTGGATATCCTTGTTCTCAGAAAATATACATGGCAGTATTAAGTGTTCCAGGAGCACACTGTATATAACTGACTCTCAAAAGTTGAGAAAACAGACAGCAAAAGACAGGAGGTATAAATAGATAGATGACAGAGATAAAGACATAGAGAGAAAGAGAGATGAAGGAAGGAAGGACGGAAGGATGGAGGGAAGGAGGGAGTAGGGAGGGAGATATGGCAAATATGGGAAAATATTAAAAGTTGGTGGATATGGGGATCTGGGTGGAGATTATGTTCTCTTTATGGGCTTTGTGTTAGCTTTGAAACCGTCCTGTAATTTTGAAATTATTTCAAAATAAAAAGTTTTTTAAATGTTCTGAACTTTAGAGGGAGAAAAAAAATAGGAGGTGGACAAATTGAGATGAAATAGCATCAAAATCTGGGTGAACAGCCATCCCCACTGCCCAGCCATTGCCCCTCCACTGCATTCCCTCATCCTGGAGCCAGGCCGCTGTTGTGGGTCCCTGGGAGCGTGTGGCATATGGCAGAACCAAGCCAGAGCTGCAGCCCTCATCCCCAGCAGTCCAGCCCAGTGGCAGACACTGTGGCACAACTAGAAAAGTTGGAACTCCAATGAGTGCAGGTGGATGAAACAAATAACAAATGACAGCAAGGATGCCTGATTCCTTCTTGTACCAAGATGTGGTTGTCTGACATACGTGTCAGTGCCACCAATGCTACCACAATTTTACCTTCAATAGGAGTTACAAGATCAATTAAAGCATCCATGGCAGAACCAGTTAAAGAAGAGACCAAAACTTCAAATCCAAGTTCTTCACTAACTTCTCTTTCCATGGCACCAATGTTCAGCCCAAATCTAACTCCAAGACCCACCTATGTAACCATTGTCAATTCTTCAGATTCGGACAATGGAACTACAAGCACAGCAGGCACTGATTCTGAAGTCACTACATTTGCACCAAATGGAATAAGTCCTCCAGATAACCAGTACACAGATGCCAAAACAGAGCCCTTGTAGGGAAATTCCAGCCCTTCAACAACCACTCCAGAAATCCTCCCTCCTTCAGATGAGACACCAGTTACCATAGTGATGGCAAGCCTGTCATCTCTGCTAGTGATCATGTGTATTATCATTTTGCCTTATATCCATCTTAGAGTTACCTGACACCAGTTGAAGGGGTTCCAGATTCTGATCATATCATTGCTTCATTCATCAATGGTTACCAAGAAAAGAACAAATTCATTGCTGCACAAGGACCAAAAGAAGAAACGCTGAATGATTTCTGGAGGATGATGTGGGAACAAAATGCGGACATCATTGTCACAGTGACTAACATGAAGGAGGGAAACGAATGTACATTCTCCCACTACTGACCAGACCAAGGCTGCTGGAACCGTGGGAATGTCTGCATGTCAGTAGAGGATGTGACCGTTGGTGGACTACCCAGTCTGAAAGTTCTGCATGCAGCAGGTGGGCGACGTGACCAACAGAGAGCCACAGTGCCTCATCACTCAGTCCCAATTTATCAGCTGGCCAGACTTTAGGGTACCTTTCACCCCAATCAGTGTGCTCATGCTCCTCAAGAAGGTGAAGGCCTGTACCCCTCAGTATGTGGGGGCCACTGTGATCCACTGCAGTGTGGATGTAGAGTGTACAGGTACCTTTGTCCTCACTGATACCAGGCAGGACATGACAAATACAGGGAGGAAGGTGGACATGGACGGCTTTGTGAGCCGGATCTGGGTGCAGCACTGCCAGGATGGTACAGACGGGCATGTAGTAATCTTGATGTATCAAGCCCTTCTGGAGCATTGTCTCCACAAGGATACAGAACGGGAAGTGACCTCTCTAGAAACCCACCTGCAGAAAATGTACAACAAAACCCAGGGACCAGCAACAATGGATTAGAAGAGGAGTTTAAGAAGTTAAAAATTAATTAAAGTTCAAAATGATAAGATGGGACAAGAACTGTCCAGTCAACATAAAGAAGAAATGGGTTTTACAGATCATTCCATATGAACTCAACAGTGATCATTCCAGTGAGGAGGGGTGAAGAGAACTCAGACGTGAGCACATCTTTCATTGATGGCTACCGGCAAAAGGACTCTTACATCACCAACCAGGACCCTCTTCTCCACATAACTGAAGACTTCTGGTGAATGATCTGAAGGTGGAAATATAGTTCCATCATGATGCCAACAGAACTGGAGGAGAGGCCAAGAGAAATGTGCCCAGTACCAGCCATTTGAGGGACTGGTGTCTGATGGAGATGTCAGAGTGGAGCTGAAGAATGAGGAGTGCCAAAGCTACACTCCTGGTCACCAACACCAGAGAGAACAAGAGCCAGCAGATCCAGCAGTTCCACATCCAGGCTGGCCTGCGGTGGGCATCCCCAGCCATGAGAAAGGTATGAGCGGCAGCGGTCAGGGAACCATCTGTCCCCATGTGCTGCAGCACCAGGGCAGGAAGGAAGGGAACCTCTGTGCCCTGAGCACAGTCCTGGAGCAGGTGGAAGCAGAGGGGATGCTGGACACCTCCAGACTGTCAAGAGCCTGTGGCTGCAGAGGTCACACATGGTCCAGACACTGGACCAGAATGACTTCTGCTACTAGATGGTGCAGGAATATATTGATGCACTCTCAGATAGTGCCAACTTCAAGCATGAGATGATGAGGCCCATGGACAGGAAAACTGGCTTCTTTAATATTTTGTAATATTGTTTTGTTACTACATCCAAAATTATGTATATGTATTAGAACTGTTTTAGAAATTGGTACACAGACATCTATTACCTGTTAGGTAGAAATTTTATACATAAATGTGTTAGCGCCCGTAGTCCCTTTTCCAGTGTTTTACTGGGGAATTAAATAGTGTGATGTTGGATTGGGAAGAAAAAAAAAAAGCTGAGTGAACCTCTAGGGGAGGCAGATGTAGCACATGCACCATGGATGTGTCCTGGGGGCTCTAAGAGGGAGAAGCTGCCACTAGGTGCCCAATGTCTTGCCCCTGAGCACCCTACCCTGACTTCCTGTAGGAGGTGGGGTAAGGAAATGAGAGATCCCCTTGCTCTTGGCCATCTCTCACCCAATAAATGGACTTGTTCTCCATTCTTCACACAAGTACATTCCATTAATGCCTCCAAGCCTTTTGCCTCACCCTGTACCAGCCAGCTGGAATGCTCTATCCCCAAGTCTATCCAAATCTGGCTTGCTCTTTGACCTCATGTCATCACCTCTGAGAAGTCTTCCATGATTGCCCCCAGTGAAAAGTAGCATTTCTTCCCTCTGACATCTTCTAGAATACAGGGCAGTGGCCAAGAGCTTAGGCTCAACTGATCTATCTGTAAGATGGGAATATGAGGACTACATGAGTCCTAGTGCACAGTAGGCACTCAGTAAACGGCAGCTGCTCATTATGCTGTTGTGGTTCCCACCACTCCCACCCCCACCAAGGTAGGAACGCAGCTCCCTCAGGCTCTGGCATACAGTAGGCACCCATTGAATGCTCACCAGTGTGGCCAGCAGGTGGCCCCACACCTCAATTAACACACCCTGCCCACCACCAACCAGCTGCTCTGAGCCCCAGAGAACCGGTTCCCCTGAGTCACCCACTACCTCCTCCTGGTCAGGGGACGCAGAGAGAGGGCAGAACAGGTGGAATCCTGGGCAGGTCAGCACATCACTAGCAGACCTACTCGGGCCCCATTGGTGATGAAGTGTTTGGGCTCTGCCTCTCCTCTACCCTTCCCCTGTTCCCAAACCCCAACTACCCCTACGAGGGTTGCTCCCCTTCAACTCATAAGAAAACTGAGGCCCAGAGACATGTGTGGTCTGTCCATGACCACAGAACACCCCTCGCAACCCATCAACTGGTAGTAACACATCTGCCAAGGGTGCCGCCAAGGACCTGGCCCTGAGGAATCCATGCCTCTTTGGCTGATGGGGAACCCTAGAAAGAAGGAACAGCCTTGCCTAAGGCCTCACGTGGACCGGAGCTCAGGTCTCCTGGCTCTAAACTCGGTAGCCCTCATGGGGTGGAAGCTGGGCTTCCCAGACCCCTCCATGCCTTTGAGTAGCCCCCTATCATAGGACATCAGGTTTGGGCTGTGTGACCAACAGAAAGTGGCTACCACTATGGTTCCCAGGAGTGGGCATGCAATTGTCCAGCCTGACAAGGGGAATAATTTCAGCCTGTTGGGGTTGGGAGCAACTGTGAGAATCCATTAGGAATACAAAGGCTCAGCACAAGGCAGTCAGGCTCACAGACAGCACAAAGGACCTGCTCTGCCACCCCGTACCTGCCAGGGAGAGAGTTTCAGGAAGGCCTGAAAGCACTAAGACCCCTGCAGTGGTTGCAGCAAGCCACAACTCTTGATGCTGCAGTAGCGGGGTTGAATCAAGGGCTGCGAGGATCTGGCATGGTACGGCAATGAGCCAGGCGACTGGAAGCCAGCCAGCACCAGGTTCAGAAGACAGAGAATCTCTGCTGTCAGCTTGGTCAGGGGAAACATCTCTGGGAAGAATCACAGCCCCTCTGTACACACGTGCACTTGTGCATGGACACGTGTACACTCATCTCTCCTGGGATTCTTTACCGAAAGCCCCTGGGGAAACAACCATGGAGCCTGCGGAAATGCTCTTCTGTCTGTACAGGCTGATGTGAATGTGTGACCACTTGGCTTAGCTCACCTGATTCCAGTTGATTGTCAGGGATTTGCTCCATTGAGGCCCAAAGAGGTGTGTGACTTTGATTAGGTGACCAGCTGCCTGGCCCTGGCTTATGAGAGCTGCACCTGATGCTGGAGAGCAGGGTCCGGGCCTGGGCTGGGCTTGTTGCTGGGCCAGGCTTCTCACAGCCCTTAACACAGCAGCTCTTAGAAGAAGCCAGGCTGACATGGGAGATAAGGGGTGGGGGTGGGAGGTGATTTGTCTATCATCTCCTCTGGTAACCACCTCTGCATGCCCCCACCTCCGACAGGCCAAGTGTAGGATCAGCATGCAGAAACCTGAGTAGACACCCGTGGGTGGAGAAGGTCTGATTTCCTGGGTGGAAAGTCCCAGAGGTAGATTTGGGGCTACACTGCTTTTCCCTCAGGCAACTCGAGGTATTTCTCTCCATCCTAAAGACAAAGGATGCTGGGGTGGCTAATGAGTGCTGGGACTGCACCTCACTAAGTATTCATACCCATCATCTGCCCAAATTCCCCAGATGACTCCACGAGAAGGGCACTGTTATCTTCCCACTACACAATTGAAGAAACAGGCCAGAAAGACTGGGGGACTTGTCCAAGGCCACCAGGCTAAGAAGTGGTAGAAAATCTCAGTAGTGCTTGCCTGTCGCCTGCCTTCTAGCATCTCTACACCCTCCCCCATACCCTGAAGGGGAGGGGGAGGGAGCTTCGGGTGCCAGAGGAGCTCTTGGAAGACTGGGAGGTTTCAAGAGAAGAGCTGCGGAGAAATGCCACAGTCAGGACCCCCTTGAGGCTGCCCGCAAGGGCTCCTGAGGGCTGAGGGTGCTCGATTGCTGGAGTAGTCAAAAGACAGTCTTCCAGCGTCCCGCTCCCTCCCCTCCCCTCCCCAACATTCTCTCTGCCAAATGAAATCTGGCAGCTTCTGAAAATAGCTCAGCGCTGCAGCAGGCACTCTGCCCGCCCTTCAGCAGGCTGGCCTGCAGCTGGGGGTGGCCGCTGCAAGCAGGCACTGGTGCACGCAGGGCCGGAGTGGGTGTCACACACACAGTGCACAGGGGTGGCGCAAAGCTGGGGCATGTGGCAGCTGCCATCCCTCAGTTCCTCTGACCTTTCCATGCCTGGAGAGGCTACAGTGATCCTGGAGTCAGCCTGGCACCCTCTCCAGGGGTGGTAAAATTGCTAGTGGGTATTAGCAGCTGCCCTTGGACCAGTTTTGTCCAACCATGTAGACAAAGAGAAATCCAGGAACCAGGGGAAAAATGCCAAAATGATGTTTATTAATACCTGGATGTAAAACCCAACAGTGTTGTCCATTGTCCTATCTGACATGGTCTGGGGTTTCCCAGCCAGTAAGAGAGGCCAGAAATCAGGCACTCAGCACCCTGAGGCTGCACTGGGCAGGGTGGGGTTGGGTAAGCCTGGACCCAGCAAGGAAAGGGCCTCTGCCCTTACTCAAGCGAAAGCCAGGACCAGACCTTCTGGGCATCACCCAGCAGCCCTCCACTGCCTTGGATCTGACCCAGAGTATAGAAAGAAACCCCTGAGTAAAGGTAAGCTTCTTCACCTTGCCCCTAGCCACCCATGGTCACCAGCAATCTCACAAAAGGACACCAAGGGGCAGCCCCTGCCATCTCCCAGGATAGGATGGGGGATGAGGCACCAAGAGGGACTTGCCTGCTGGGATCCAGTGAGCAGGTGGGGGCAGGGAGACCATACATTCTGTCACAGTGAAATTTTCCTAAGTGGAAAAGGGTTAAAAGCACCCTACCCCCACTCTCAGCTGAGATGAGAGACCATCCTTTGAGTAGGTGACCGTGACAGGATGGCTGGGCCCAGGGACTCTGTGGGGGAAGAGCTCCAAGGCCCTCAGGGCTGGGGGTGCAGCAAGGCAGGGCTGGACCACCCAGGAAGGCAGGCTGACTCTACTATGCAGCCTAAGGGAGACCAAAGAGGGGTGAACCTGAGAGGGGCAGTTGGTGCAAGGGAAACCGGCCACCCCAAGAAGGCAGGGGTAGACCCTTGATTTTCCCTTCTCTCTCCCTTGCTTGCTCACTCAGCATTCACAGACAGCAACACTGTCCCTGGTCACCATGGCAACCAGTGGCCGGATGTCTTTCCCAAGGCCAGGCCGGCCTGCCCACCCCATGGGGAGTGTCTGTATGGAAGAAGGGAGGCCTGGCCACAGCTCCTAGTGGCCTAGAAGGCAGAGGCCATGCCCCAAGGCAGAACAAAGCTGAGGCATCACTCAGGCCACCCTGGGCAAAGGCGATGCAGCTGCGGCAGGCAGCTCTCCCTGGGACCCTTCAGGCCCACACTCTCCAGCCCTTAGGCTCTGGTCCTCCCAAGGGCCTGGGCTGGGGCTCTGAAGGAGATTTGGGGTCAGGGCTCCCATCCTGAAGTTGCAAATGGCAAATTAAAACCCAAAAAAATAATCCTTTTGTTAAAAAAATAACCGTGGGCCCTCCCGGCCCAGGCCTCCACATGTTCCAGTCTGTGCTCCCGGCTGAGAGGAGAGGCTCCTCCATGGCCCCGTGAGCTACTGGTTATTGCAGCCCTGCGAGGCCGAAGAGCCGCCTGCCTGCTTTTTCCTCCGCTTGTTGAGGAGCCGGTTGTTCGACGTCTTCAGATCCTTGATCTTCACCTGGTCATAGTCCACCCGCATCGTGGCCAGGGCACTGGTCATCTCCTCCTGGGGATGGACAGGGGGGCTCAGAGGCCAGGATGTACTGACCTCCTTCCTGGGCAGCCCCTTAATAATGCCAGTGATCACAGTGGCAGCTACAGCCTGCACTACCCAAGCACCCACTGTGCACCTGGCACAGGGCCAAACCCTTTGCATCACGTCATCTTCACTACAGTCCTTTGCATGGACACCAGGCTTCCCCACTAAAGCACAGAGAGGAGATTGACTCTCTGGGGTCACGCTGTGGGTAAGTGGGGCTGGGGCCTCGCCCAGTGCTCTGATCAGCACCCAAAGCCTGCAGGGAGTGCCATCCCCCTGGGAACCCAGGACACTGGTACTGGGAACTGGGGCTCTGAGCTGCTGTCCCTGCTCAAACCCAGCCTCCATTGAGTCTAAAACCAGGCTGACCACCTCCCAAATACTATTGTTTTTTTGAGGTTTATGATCAAAGCTTGGTGCCAAAATCCCTTCACTGAGTCCCAGGCCCAAAGCCCCTCCTCACTGAGAAAGCGAGTCAGGAGCACTGCCCTGAATGTGACCCAATGTCCTGAGTGCTGTGGTTGGGCCACTGGGGCAGTCACTGACACCCTGTGCTCCAGGCATGGGGGAGGGACCAAGGCCCAGATACAGCATAGCCACTGCCCCAGGGTCCCTCTTTCCAAAGCCCTGGGACCTGCAGAGAGACTGAGAAGACCCACCTTGACTTCATCCCAGTGGTCTTTGTCTTCCTGCAGCACACGGGCCGTGTAGAGTGGGGTCTGTGGCACCACCTTTGATTGCTGGAAGGAGCCTCAAGTCCATGGGTTAGAACTTGAAGACACCTGAGACAGCACTGGCTCCCCCACCCCCACCTCCTCACCCTTCTCCCAGTCTCAGTTGGGGAAACTGAGGCTTAGGGAAGTGAAGGAGCCTGGCTGTGCCAGTGGTAGAGCCAGGCTGTAGGTGGCTACTACATGTCTGTGTAAATGGGCCCATTCCACCCTGGGGCAGGAGGCCTGGGCAGCAATGCCCTGGCACACTGCTCCAGCTCACCAACCTCTCTGCCAGGGCATGAGGAGGGACTCACATTGATCCAGGGATGGTTCATGAACTGTGTGATGGTCAGCCTCTCTGTGGGGTCTGTCTTTAGCAGGAGGCGGATCAGTTGCTTGGCTAGGGAGGCCAGGGAGGAGAGGGGAGAGGTGAGGCTGCAGGGTTCCTCAGAGTCAGGCCCCCCACCCCTCCCCATAGACCACAAGCTCTGTGGGGGCAAAGGCTGCATGTGCTTCATTTTGCTGCCGCATCCTCTGTGCCCAATGCATACCTGATAACTATGAGTGAGTGGAGGACTGTTTGGGCAGAGACAAGAGAAGAACCCTGGGGGAGGGATGTTATATCTGACTGTCATGGGAAAGGGGGGCTGTGACAGCCATCCTCTAAGATGGTCCCCACTGACCCCCACCTCCTGTATTTATGCCTCTGAGAAGTTGCCTCCCACTTGATGTCAGGGTTGGTCCGTGACCAGTGGAAAGTGGCAGAAGTGACGGAACACGATGGCTGAGATCTGGTTATAAAAGGCACTGTGGCTTCCTCCTTGTTCCCATGGGAATGCACGTTCTGTGGGAAGCCAGCTGCCACATCAAGAGGGGGCCTCAAGCAGCCTCTGTCAAACCTCCAGATGACCACAGCACCAGCCAACACTGTGACAGCAACCTTATATGAGACCCTGAGCCAGAATCACCTCATACGAGACCCTGAGCCAGAATCACCCAGCTGATCTGTGCCCGAATTCCTGACCCATAGAAACGAGCTAGAAAATGTTTATTGTTTTAAGCCACTAAGTGTGTATGAGGTAATTTGTGAAGCAGCAATAAATAATATAAGCGGACTTATCTGTAGTATCCCGAGGAGAAATATGAGTGATAGTTAGGAGTTAGAGTGGGGTTTGAAGAGGCAAGTTTTGAACCCATTTGGCAGATAGAGACACTGACAGTCAAAAAGGTTAGGTGACTTGCCTGGAGTCACATGGCTGGGAAGTGGGGAGCTAGGATTTGAACACAGGTTAGTTTGACTCCAGAGTGGTGTCTCCCAGAATGAAGGCCAAGGG
>PVKY010010702.1:0-12457 GCA_004027775.1 Bradypus variegatus
GGACACTGCTTCATTTTTATCTGGGATGGGGCTTTGGGGTTGAGTCTGGACACACCATAGGCAGAGGCCAATGGGAGGATGACGAGCTTCACTGTGGACCTCCCCTCTCTGCCCACACGTGGTTCTGAAAAGGTCATGGTGTCCCCAGCGGTGCCTACCAGGGGACACTGGAGAGGCCAAACACCCCAGCGCCACCCAGCCCAGCCTCAAACCGGCCATGCCAGCCCCAGGGTCCAGAGCTCCTTGTACATTGGGGGCGGATAGCAGCGCGGTCAGACTTGAGGCTTGTTTGGACACTGCATGGGGTGCAGAGCAAAGAGTGCGTCAGACAGCTCGACCCGTCTCTGTACCTCGGTGTCTCATGCGACTGAAATGATCCAATGTATTCCAGAGTGGGAAGATGGGCCGCGTGTTGGCAGATGCCCGGGTTTCTCCCAGGCAGGGGTGGCCTGCATGGTGACTGCAGTGGTGGGGCCAGTGCTCCTCCAGGGAAGGGAGATGAGAAATCGGCCACAGTAGGCAGCACCCCCACCCGGCACCCAACCGTGCCAGGCAGGGCGTCTGCCTCCAGGTTCTGCACTAAATAAGGCAGAGCCCCCACAAGGACCCTGCGGGACAATCGGTCGTTACCTACCATGTGGCCATGGGCAGGTCGCTCCTCCTCTCTGGTTATTGGAT
This sequence comes from Bradypus variegatus, assembly GCA_004027775.1. Taxonomy (NCBI): domain Eukaryota; kingdom Metazoa; phylum Chordata; class Mammalia; order Pilosa; family Bradypodidae; genus Bradypus; species Bradypus variegatus. Next base: position 679 of record PVKY010010702.1, read on the forward strand.
TTTTTTAACCTATAAACAAAGTCCTCATGTTCCTCAAAAAGTCTTAGATGCCAGCCTTTCCATTCCAGCTGCGTTTATTCAACTAATCCTTCACCAGACGCCATGAGTCCACCCTGAAAACAGAATCTCAGCTCATGGGACACAGCTAGGTGGACAGGCAGTTCTCCCTCTGGCTTAGAAGTCGGCAAAAGACGCCTCTGGGGATGGTGCAGGGGTGGCTTGGCGCTGCCTGTTGAAATCCCTGCACCTACGCTCACGGGCTGCAGGTGGTGGGCAGAGCAGAAGGCACCTATAATTCCCTGAGAAGCCAGGTGGGTTGAGCCCAAACCCAGGGTTCCAGGGCCGCCTGTCCACCCCGAGCTGGCGCTGAGCCTTCTCCTGCCAAAGTTCTCAGCAGGAGCTCCCCCGGGTGCCCGGGCTGCCGGGCCTGCCCTGACCGCAGCTGGCTCCTTTCCTTCCCCTGGGCCTGAGTGGGCACCCCAGGGCTGGGCGCCAGCAGGTCGGCCGGGGCTCACAGCAGTGCAGGTTTCTTCTCCTGGCTGCTGTGCCTCTGCTGGGGATGGGAAACCACACTGCATCTGTAGTGGGTTTGCAAACCGTAAGCACCTTAATCTGCAGTCTAGTCAGAGACTGAGGACATCCTCCCACGTGCTCCGTGGCTGAGAGTCACGTGACTCCTGAACCCAAGGGAGCCCAGGCCCCAGAACGTCCTGCCAAGGGCAAAGCCTGCAGCGTGGGGAGAGCAGGGATGCGTGTCCTTCCTGCTTTGCTGGCACACCTGGCACTCACTGCCATCCCGAGACCACCATGCTCAACACCATCAGGATCCACGTGCAGGCCACGCGTGTCCCAGCATTCCCCAGAGCTCCCTCCTACCTCCATGGCCCTGCACTTAGCTCCCACTTCTCACGCAAGCTGGTAGCCCTGAGCTTCCATGGGGAATTTGGGAGTCACAAGCTGTACTCCCCGGGAGTCGCAGGTGGGGTCCCCTAGGTTGATTTGTCTCCTGGAGCTGGGGCACACCTAGGCATCCATCGTCACTCTCTGGGTCCAGTGCCAGAAGGAAAACGGAGCAATTCACTGTGCAGCTTACACTGCACCTCCACGTTTCAGTGAGCACAGGAGTTCTGGAATGTTCCTGACTGCAGCCCACTTCTGTGCCTCCGAGCTTACTTGCAGAACCCGATACCACAGCTCCTCCTCCGGCACATGGCACAATCAGCCTCTGTCTTTCACACACACCCTCACAGACCCGCACATGGAGGAGACAGGGCAGTGTACGATTTCCTAAAAAGAGTCAACAAAGTTGTTTTCTATCCTCTCTTTCCTGATCTCAAAGTGGATAGAAATGATTTTCATATTTTTCCTTCCTTTTCTTTTTTTTAAATGAGAGCCATGTAGTCACCTTGGTCTACATCAGCCCTTGGTAAATTTAAATGAAAAGAGGAGGTGAAGACGGAGGGGAGGAAAGGAGAAATGGGGCCATGGGGCAGATTACAGCACGTGGATTAGATTAACCCGAGGCACGGCTGTTTGGAGAAATTTGATCATCATGGAACAACCTGCATAAATGATCAGAAAGCAAACACAGGCAGTCGTTTTAGTTTCTTAATATTTTATCCTAGGTTGCAACATGTGAAGACTGCCTGTGACGAGGGGCATTCCTTTCAACTTTGAGAAAACTGAAGGCACAGTAAATAAACAGACAATCCCAGCGTTACCCATCCCTGGTGCCTCTCAAGAGTGAGGGTAGCATCTGAAAGCCTGTGGTCAATTGCTTTTTACGTTAATCCCTTCCTTCCGTCTGCACATCTCACCGTTTCCCTGAGCAAACGCGAAGCATCAAGCCGTGGTTGGTCCTCTGGGAGGACTGAATAGAGAGCTCACCCACCACCTTCCCAACTGGCCTCTATTTTGAGCCAATAATTAAAGAAATTAGAGACACAGTCTTCCCCCCACTCTGCAAAGCTCCTTCCATGACCACCACTTCTCTTCTCCTTCAGAATGTTCTTGGGGAAGACTAGAAAACATCGTGGATGTCAACATCTGCTCTCCCCCATGACATGGCAACAGGATATTCCAGATTTTCTGCTCAGTCCCAATTCCAGATGTTGTTTTATTCCTTACTCTCTTCCCTAAGTTTGCTGCTCCCTGGTTTTCTGGGAAAGGCCGTGGGTCTGAAGTCAGATCAGAGGAAGGAGGGAAGGGCTGGGTGGGGACAGTCCCCTACTTGTGTTTGTTTGGTAAGGAGGCGGTAAGGACGTCTGCACACGCTCCATTCTGGGGGCTACAACCGGCAATGCCTGTGGCACTGGTGGTTGTTGAGGTCTTTGAGGGGTAAGTCCCTTCTTAGACTCTGAGTCAGAGCAGTGATGTTCCTATACTGTCCCCAGAGTGAGCTTTCAGCCTGCTTTCCACATTTTCTCCTTGGAAACTAAACTTGCCTTATATTTTTGCTTATTTTAGACTCAACTGAGCCAAACACGCAGTAAAACCAAACCCCCTCCCAACATGGCTCCTCCTGACGGGCCTGGGTCTCTGGCTGGGCCGGGCAGCAGGGTCTCCCCGCCTGCCTTTCCCTCTGCCCCTTCCCCGACAACCCCCCGTTCCCAGCACACAGCTCCCCGTTCGCTCTCAGCCTCAGGCCGCTCTCACTCCAGCCTCTTCTTTTCAATCGGCCTCTGAGCGGCTTCCCCGGGGTGTCCTGCCAGAGCCACCAACTAACTCATCAGGTCCCAGCACGAGCCCATCGCCCCCTCCCTGGTCCTCGCCAGCGCCCCCTTCTCTCGGCACCCCACCTCTGTCATCCCCTCATCCTGCCTCCTGCCACCCCACCGCATATCCTAGGGGTCCCCAAACACATTTCCTCCGTTCCACACACACAGCACATCCCAGCTTTAGCCTCAGCAGCCCCAGTGCTGACAGGACGTGCCGGAAGGTCTCAGGTGCAGCCTCACTGTCCGCAGGTGTCTCGCGGAGGACGGGTCACAAGTGTCCAGTCGGAGGAAATGAGGTCAGTGGCCCAAGGAGGAAGGCGTCGGGCTGCAGAAATCCCGCCTTGTTTTCAGGGCTGGGGGACGATGAGGTATTTTTGCCCTGCGGCTCATTAAGCCTGGCTGCTCAGGATCTCAGCTCCTTCCTGGAAAGAGACAGCAGAAGCCAGATGCCCAGCCCAGAGGTCCCGGACAGTGACGAGAGCTCAGGGAAGAGTCTGCCCAGTAACAGACGGTGTCAGCACCTACGGCAAAGCTCTCAGGCCATCCGTTTGCCAAGAATGGAAGGATGAGAAACTTCTCTCCACCTTCCACAAACACCACAAATGCACAAACACGTACAGAGTGGAAGAACAAAGACTATCTCCCAAATGGGTCTTAGCTTTCTTGCAAATTAGTTTGCTGGGGTGGGAGATCAGGGATTACCAAGGAAAGGGAAAGTGTATGTGTTTGAACCATGTTTCCTTGTCAATGAAATAACAAGTATGAAAGTGACTAGTAAATCCTAAGTATTTAATAAAGATTAGCTGAAATTAAATTGAATAATCCAAATTCGGTATGTTTTAGACACAAATCTTGGTAAGACAGAAGGATCTAGGCAAAGGAAGCTGGTGGCTGGGATCTGTCATTCTCTATAAAAGGGCGCCTGACCCACATGAAGAAAAGTGAATACATAAAAGGCAGGAGAAGGCTTTGAAAAGCTGATGCTCCATAAAACGTCAGATATTATTTTTATGATTGAGTCTTCTGTGACTCAGCCATGATTAATTACTTTTTAAAAAGGAATCTTTATGCACATTCTCTGCTCTCCCTAAATCACTCTTCTGCTGCTATTTTCTGACAAAGGAAAACACAGCTAATAATGGAAGATACCTTTTCTTTCCTCATCCTCAACCATAACATTTTACAAACCAAGATTAACTGAACAGTGAGTATGACAAGAACTCCCCGAGGAAGCGTTCTTCTCTAACAGAGAGTGTTTTTGAGGAAAGAGGAAACCAGCTCTCCCTGGAGTTTGCTTTATGCCTCTGTGAGCAGGTGCCGCCGTCCTGGAAGGGGGCCTGGGGTGGACCGTGGGCAGCCTGCTCAGCGTCAGTCCCAAGAGGAGACAGAGCCCTTCCCTAGAGGCACAGCCCTACTGTCCTCACCGCCAGGCCCACAAAGCCCGTGGTTACTAGGTCGAAGCCACCAAGAGCCTCTTCATTCTGGAAAACTCTCCAGGCAGCTCCTCCGTATCTTCTTTTTGTTTTCTTCCTTTGACCTATGACCCTACCACTCGAAGTCATCTGTGCCTTTTGAGCTTTCAAGTGATGAATGACAACAAGAGGTCAGACAAAATTGTCCCCCAAATCCCAAAGGATCAAAATAGCAGCGGTGTAGCGGGCTCCAGACGGTGCCTTCTTTGCTCTCCTCTATGTGGACACTGAGGTACACATGGCTGAGGCCGGGGGAGAGGGTGGCCCATCGCCTGTCCCTGAGCAGTGCTCTAACGTTCTCGTGGAATCCAGTGTTCCACACGCGGTGCAGCGAGCGTCTCACGGAAGAGCACACACAGAGAAACACTGACGTGGCCGTGTCGAGGTCAGCTTCATGGGGCAGGCACTGAGTTTAGGGCAAGGGTGGGAAGAGGAGGGACGCGGCCAGGGCCTGGGGGAAAAGGGAAAATCTCTTCAGGCCGATACCCGCACACATGGCAAGGGAATCAAAACACCAAACGCACCCAAAGGACACGCAGATGTGTATGAAGCACACACAGTGCCTTGTGCGCGGGAGGGGACTGGAGAGGGAGAGGCCCTTCCCCAGAAGTCCCGGAGGCCGGGCGCGAACCTCTTCCAAGGAGAAGCTTGCAACACTGTCCATCGTTGAGCAGGGCGATGGGTTCAGGAAGCAGCCGTGGGCCGTGGAGTGGGCAGCGGAGCAGGGTGAGACCAGCAGCCCATCCTCAGTGACACAGCAAAGGACCCACCAGGATTGGCAGACAGGGAGAGCAACTAAGGAGCAAGTGACTGGACAAGAGAACATGCGGACCAGCTGAGCTGCCGCTGGCTGCCCAGGGGCCTGGGGAAAGGGTGCCCAGGGAGGGTGGGGGAGTTCCGGGCATCAACCGTCCACCGCTCAGCCGTTGGAGTGGACAGTGGGCTCTGCGGCCTGACTGCACATCCGCCTCTGGCTGTGGTGGAAACTAATTCACTTACACAGAAGGTTTGGCTGATGGTTTCTCGGGAACGATGAATGAAACTTTGGGGATTTTCTTTAGGCTGACCCTGAAGGTCAGGGTTTCCCAAAGGAGGCACCAGTGCCCTGGGGGCTGGGTCACTCACTGTACACGATCGTGTGGCCATCGTGGGAGGCTTAGGGGTCTGTGTATCGGACGCAGATGAAACAGGACACCCAAGGTGCCCTCCATCGGTCAGCAAGCAGGAACCCCGCTCCCCACACCCACGTACATCCCCAGGTGCTGCCGGAGGGCAGAGCGGGTGGGAGCCACCTCGGGACAGCCGCTGCGAGGGTGTTCCACAAAGGGAATAAGCACCTGGGGCTGACAGGAGTTCAGCCTAAGCCTCCTGGGTCACTCTGTTTTAACCTGTGCAGGGGAAAGGGGAACAACGGGAAGGGGATGTAAGTAAGTAACTGCACTACGTCAGTAGAAGAATTCTTCTAATGGAAGCACACAGAAGACGGGGCGCGGCAGCCTCACGGGGATGCAGAGGGGGCCTGGGCTGGCTGCCCGGTCAGCGGGGGGCTGCACTGGAGCCCGAACTGCTCACTAGGAGGCCGGGCCGTTCCATGAGTGGTTCAGATGTAGTCACTGGCAGCCAAACTGACATCTGCAGAGTTTCCAAACACTCAGCATTTGTGTCTGTTTTCAGGTCATTTTGAACGTGGCTGTTAAAATCAACAAAAATGCCAAGAGACCATCCAGTGAAAGCTGCTAGAAATGACTCTAAGGGAACTCTGAAATTAGAGGAAACATCTATATGCTAATAGGTTTTGAATTTTATTGTTCTGTAAAGATTGCTAAAGCAGGGCTCCTTTCATAGATAGCCAGTAGGGACGTAAAACGGTGTGCCTGCTGCAGGCAATGGTTTGGCAGTGTCTGTAAAGGTAAACTAACACTGAACATACAACCCAGGCATTTAACTAACTCTTGGGTATTTACCCAAGAGAAATAAAAGCCTATGTCTGCACAGATATTTGAATATGATGCTTATAGCAGCTTTACTTGTAAATCCCAACACTGGAAACCATGACTGTACATCTGCTGATGAAGGTAAGCACATCACGGTGTATCTGTGTAACGGGCTACACCTACGCAATGGAGAGGGTATACCAGATGCCCAAAACAGGAATGCACTTCAAAAATACCCTGAGCAAAAGATGCCAGCTACAAAACAGTACATTGTGTATGATTCCATTTCTATATAAATCTAGAAGTACCAAATCCAATATATCAAGTAAATCAGTGGTTGACAGTGGAGGAGCAGAAGTGGGTAAGTTTGACAGGAAATGAACACACGGGAACTTTTTGGGGTGTTGGTGATATCGTATGTCTTAATTTGAGTAACGGTCAAATGGATGAATATATTTGTCAAAACTGATCAAACTGTGCATTTAAACTGAGTGCATTTTATTGTATGTAAATTATACCTCAATAAACTTGAATGTTTTAAGAGCAAGAAAGAGAGCTAAAGTAACACAAATTCTCTCTCCACCAGCGTGGTTCATCTTTCCCACTTTCCTTCCACAATTTTCTATGCTGTTTGTCCAATATCAATATGCATGTGCTTCTGGTTTACTTGCAAGTGTTCTCTGGTCCTTTCCAGTGTAACCCCCTTTCCCTGAAGAATCCCCTCCCTTTGGAAAGATCATTTATGAATCTCAGGGTTGTTTTCAGTACTTTTTGGAGGGGGAAACTTTCAACCCAGACTCAAAGGCCACACCACAAGTTGGTGCAGGTAAATTTTAATTTTGTCTCCTTTGGGAGAAATCTATTAAGAGACAGATGATCCCAGGAATATCTGCCTGTCAAGGAAAAATCCTTTTCTGGAGACAGAGAAAGACCCTTGAGCACAGAACTCTGCCACAGCCCCCCCAGGTCATGCTCTCGGGGCAGCTGAGCAGCCGCTCCCTCCCCCGGCCTTCTGGCACCCAGGGCTGCCCCTGGCACAGGGTCTCCACAGCAGGACAAGCTCTCACATCACCCAAGGGTGACCAAACCCACATTCCCTCCTGGATTTGGCAAACCCAGGACCTGGAAGAAAATGGTCCAAATTTCCATGTCACTTTCCCTGGGATATTTACAAAGGAACATCCCAGAATTGAGGTGAGAGTTCAAAGGCAAACCTACCTACCGTGCTAAGGTTCCTTTTCTTCTCAAAGTTATTAAGCCATTCCTCAGTCAGGGACTCTGTTTGCTTTAATTGCTGGGTTTTCTGATTAATCCCAGATTGTCCTCACTGATCCTCTACAAAGAGTGCAAATTTCATTTTGCCTCCTTGATTTGTATTAACACAACTTATAGGAAGGTCGACCAAGCTTGGCAGCCTCCTCTTGGTACTGGACTCTCTCCTAGTCAGATTTTAAACCAGGAGAACGTGACATGAGACTCCGGAAAGTCATTCCCTTGGCTGGGGAGGTCAGGGAGGGAGGGCAGGCTCTTTGTGGAAAGCACTTAATCCATCAATCCACTTGAGCCAAATTTATCGTGATGAGGTGCTGCAAGGAGACTGTAATTAATGATGAGGGAATATCAAGAAGACGAACCTCTACATTAGCCTCCGCCCACACCACCGCATGCCCTGGGCCCCGCTCCGCCCGTCGTTTGCGCAATCCTCCATGCATTTGTTTCCTCTTAGGGTGACTCATCTCCCCATTACTCAACTCACACGGCATGGGACTCCTTCACGTCCCCAGACAGCTAACAGATCGCCCTTTCCTTTCTTATTTCCTTAATGAATTCTGATTGGTTTATTTTATGCATCTGAAAATCAATTGCTTTCAGATGGAACTTGGCGTCCCCTGTGTCCCTCCAGCAGCTGGCCTGGGGTTGCTTCCTGCCCAGACGTCCGGAAGTCTGGACTGTGCTCACAGCCACGGTGTCCACAGGCCGTTGCCATCACTCACTGGCCCAGTCTTTCCAACTGACAGGGGAGTTTACTGGGCAGGGTGCTCGGCCTCCAGCAGAGCTGGAAGCTGAATGGGGAACCTCGGGGCAGCCTTATGAACCAGTGGACCAGGCTGTCGCCCTGCGACTCGGTCTCTCTGCAGGGAGGAAAGGCGGAACCATTGAGAGTCCCTTAAAATGGGGGGGGCAACCAAAATGTGCAGACCTGCTGATGAAATGCTATTTTTATTGGAGAGGGGTTTGGGGGTGGGGAGAAGGGAGCTCACGCTGCTTGTCGAGGCCTCCCTGTTGGCTGCCTGATTGGTTAAGGCTGTGTCTGAGCACACCGGGTAGCCCACCTGAGGCCCTGCCCAGAGGGCGCAGGTAAGGAGGCTCTCCAGGTCCCGGGTGTCGGGGGCCAGTGCAGGGGAGCTGGGCCAGGCCAGCCTCACCCTGTGCCCTTGTCTCACCGGATACTTGGCAACTGATCCACTGGAGAGTGCTGGCCTGGTTTTGGTGAGTCATCTACCTCCACCCATCACCAAAGATACCCCCAAAATGCATATTTTTGGCCAAAATATTTTTGGTGATCCACAGCTTTGCTCTTTAAATATTACACCTACCATCTTATTTACAAACGGCTTGTGCATGCACAGTGCATTGTTTCCCTTTTGCTTTTTTAAAATTGAAATATAATTAACATACCATGAAATTCATCCTTTTAAACTGTCAACTTCAGCAGTTTTGAGTATATTCACAAAATTGCGTAACCATCACCACTATCTAATTCCAGGCATTTAATCATCCCAAAAAGAAACTCCAAACCATTAACAAACCTGGCAACCACCCGGCTGCTTCCTGTCGCTGTGGTTTGGCCTATTTGGGACACTTCGTATAAATGGAAACAGACAATATGTGGCCTCTGTGCCTGGCTTCTTTCACTTAGCATAATGCTTCAAGGTCCATCCCTGTCACAGCATCTCCCAATACTTCATTCCTTTTCGTTGCAGAATACGAGTCCACTGGGTGGATATACCACATTGCATCTCATCATTCAACGGTTGTTTTGCCTACTACAAAAGAATGCCACCATGTACATTTAAGCCCACATTTTTGTGTGGATGTATGTTTTCAGTTCTCCTGGGTTTAAACTTGTGAGTGGCATTGATAGGTCATATGGTAACTCTATTTTCAATATTTTGAGGAACTACCAAACTGTTTTCCAAAGGGGCTGCCCAATTTCACATTCCCACTGGCAATGTACGAGGGTTTCAATTTCTCCACATCCTTGCTGACACTTATTGCTGTCCCTCTTTTATTACAGCCACCCTGGGGTATGTGAAATGGGATCTCACTTGGAATTTATTTGCATTTCCCTAATTGCTGAATGATCTGGAGCACCTTTTCATGAGTTACTTGGCCATTTGTATATTTTGTTTGTATAAATGTCCACACAATCATTTGCCGATCTTTAATTGGGTTGTCTTTTTCTTGAATGCTAAGAGTTCTTTATATGTTACAGATGCAGGTCCCTTATCAGATACATGATTTGCAAGTATTTTCTCTCATCCCAGGGGCTGTCTTTTCATTTTGTTGATGGTGTCCTTTGAAGCATAAACATTTTTTTAACTTTAGTGAAGTTAAATTTATCAGGTTTTTGTTTCATTACCTGTATTTTTGATGTCCTACCTTAGAATCTATTGCCTAGCCCACATTCATGGAAATTTACTCCCTCTCTCACCTAAGGGTTTTATCCTCCTTTCCTTTGGTGACTGCAGTGACCACCTGTACTGTTCAAGGAGGACAAGAAAAGGAGGAAACATTACAGGAAGCACTGAGTCATTTTGTTTCATTCTTTTTCAGTAACTGTAAGAGACTCATGTCTGACAGACTAGAGAAGAGCAGTATTTGCCACTTAAAGGAAATAGTTTTATTGTCTATCTTCCAGGTTGCTAATGCTGCCATTATGCAAAATACCAGAAATGGATTGGCTTTTATAAAGGGGATTTATTTGGTTACAAAGTCACAGTTTGAAGGACATGAGAGTGTCCAAATAAAGGCATCAACACAAATATACCTTCACTGAAAGAAGCCCAATGGTGTCCAGAAAACCTGTTAGCTGGGAAGGCACGTGGCTGGTGTCTGCTGACCCCAGGTTGTGTTCCAGCTCATCTGTCAGCTCCTCTGCATTCTTCAAAGTGTCTCTCTTGGCTGCAGCACCTCCTTCTGTCTGTGAACACTTTTATAGGACTCCAGTGATTCATTAAAGACCCACCCATTCAGGGTGGGTAACATGTCCATGGAAAGTCTCCAAAGGTCTCACCACAACTGATTGAGTCACATCTCCAGGGAAACACTCAGTCAAAGGATTCCAACCTAATCAGCACTAATACGCCTGCCCCCAAGACTGCATCAAGGAACACGGCATTTTGGGGACATAGCACATCCAAACCGGCACCATCTATTTGGGGAGCTCCTCATCCTGCTTTCAGTGGCCCCCATGTTCTTGGGATTTGCATTTTCTGTGTATGATTTCACTGAGTGTGGGTCTTGGCCGAGGGTGCCAGAGGCTCCAACTCACTCGATGCCTTCAGATACCTGTTTGCAATCCTTCGGTGGCTGAAATTCTTCCTTCTCTCTTTTCCAGCAACGCTGCCTGCTAGTAGCATCAACCGTCACATGCCCAAAATGGCAGCACCTTTCAAGTGTGCGGCCACGTCATGAACTAGAGCATAAGAGCTTCTCAGGGTCAGTCCAGACTGCAGACGGCTGCTGTTACGCTCCTTGTTGACCAGTGAACGTGGAGCATTTAAGGCCCGTCAATCTTTCCAAGGCCCATCTTAGTTCATTCCACATCCGTACCTCAGCTCCTTGAGCCCTGTGGTGGTCTGAAGCTGTTACGTACCCCAGAAAAGCCCATGTCCTTAAATTTAATCCATTCCTGTGGGTGTAGACCTATTCCACAACAGGTCCTTTTGATTAGGTTATTTCAATTGAGATGGGACCCTGCCCATTCAGGGTGGGTCTTAATGCCCTTACTGGAGTTCTTTATAAGAGATGAAAACAAGGGAAGCTCCTAGAGAAAAGCCCTGGAGAAGCTAAGAGAGAACCCACAGAGCTCAGAGAAGAGTACACTGAAGCCAGAAGCTGAAAGCAATGAAACCCAGGAGTGAAGGACCAGCAAACGCCAGCCATGTGCCTTCCCATGTGGCGGAGGTGTTCCAGATGCCGGCAGCCTGTCTTCAGAGTGCAGGTATCCTACTGATGCCTTGAGTTTGACACTTTCAAGGCTGAAGAACTGTAATTGTAAGTTAACAAATCCCCATTGCAAAAGTCAACCCATGGTATGTTGCATTTCGGCAGCTTTAGCAAATCAAAACAGATTTTGCTAACTGGAGAGTGGGGTTCTGTGATGTGCAAATACCAAAAATGCTGGAATGGCTTTGTAAATGGATAACGGGAAGATTCTGGAAGAACTGTGAGGAGCTTGGTAGGAAAGGCCTTGGTGCTGTGAAGAGACTGCTGGTAGAAATACGGGCACCAAAGTTACTTCTGATGAGGCCTTAGAAGGAAATTATGAACATGTCACTGCCAATTCGAAGAAAGGTGACCCTTGTTTTAAAGTGGCAGAGAATTTGGTAAAATTGCATCCTCTTTGCCCAAATATGAAATCTCGCTCCAG
>PVKY010010703.1:0-12465 GCA_004027775.1 Bradypus variegatus
TGTGTGTGTGTGTGTGTGTGTCTCGGGGAGGAGAGCGGGGGTGGGGGGTGGGGGGCGGCAACGTAGTCCGGCTCCATTTCGGCCTTTGTCTCCCAGGCAAAGTCCCCTAACTTTGTCTCCATTTTCTTATCTGGAAAATGGGTCCAATACCATGACGGATTCCAGACTTACAGGAATTCCGCCCTGCACCGGCCCTTGCCCGCCCAGCCCGAGGGGCGCCAGTTACGGCTCGGCCTTTTCGAGTCTCGGGAGGTTCTGTGCCTTGCTCACCGACCCCTTCCCCTCCTCGGCCCTTGCTCCTTGAGTCCCGGGAGGCGCTGTGAGATCGGTGGTGGCGAGAGTTTGCCGGGCCTCAGCTTCCCCGGTACCGCCCGCAGGTGGCCGGCCTGGGGAACCCCGGACTGCCCGGCACGCGACACAGCGTGGGCATGGAGGTGCTGGGACAGCTGGCGCGGCGGCTGGGCGTGGCGGAGAGCTGGGCGCGCGACCCGCGCTGTGCCGCCGACCTCGCCCTGGCCCCGCTCGGGGATGCTCAAGTGGTCCTGCTCCGGCCGCGCCGCCTCATGAACAACAACGGGCTCAGCGTGGCCCGGGCCAGTGAGTGAGGCACCAGGGGTGGGCGGGCCGAGGGGGCGTTGGGGCCAGAGAGGGGGCCCTGTTGACCTCCAAGTGCCACGCAGCTGGCTCCTTTAAGAGCCTGTTTCTTCATCTGTGATGTGGGGTTAATCCCCACCCCTCCTGGGAAGCGAGAGTTGGGGAGCCTGGGCAGGGTACCCTCTGGGCAGACCCAGCAGTAACCTGGGCCACTGCTTCCCTGTGCCAAGCGGAGCTGTACGGGCTGACTGCCGAGGATGTCTACCTGGTGCATGATGAGTTGGACAAGCCCCTGGGGAAACTGGCTCTGAAGCTGGGGGGCAGCGCCAGGTGAGGCCCTGAGCCCCTTGGGGTGGGGGTCGGAAGCTGGCCTCCTAGTGGGGTGGGAGAGGGGTACTGGTGTGGGTTTGAACAGGGCACAGTGATACTGACCCTAGGGGGATACTCACCTCAGCCTGGGGCAGGGAGGGGAAAGGGAGCTGTCCTAGGGAGGCACTAACTGCCCCTCTGGTGTCCTTTGAAGGGGCCACAATGGAGTCCGTTCCTGCATTAGCTGCCTCAACTCCAATGTGAGTCTGCCTCGTCTGTCCTGCGCTGGGGTGGGCCGCCCAGCACAGGTCCTGCCACAAAGCTCCCTGGGCCCTTCCGTCTCCCCGACAGGCCATGCTGCGACTGCTGGTGGGCATCGGGCGCCCGATGCATCCTGGTGCGGTACAGGCTCATGTGCTGGGCCGCTTCTCCCCTGCCGAGCAGGAGCTACTGCCCCCATTGCTGGAGCGTGCCACCGACCTGCTCCTGGACCACATCCATGCGCGAAGCCAGAGGCCCGTATTGGTCCCCTGATGCCAGCAGACACTGCTGCCAGCTTGACTGCAGTGCCCATGTGCCCAGCCACGTTCACAAAGCTGCCACACCAACCTGTGGAATCCACTCTTTATACAACTCTTTTCCTCTGGGCTGCTCGGGCTGCCTACAGAATAAAGGGGGGGCTATGGCCAGAATGGTCCATGTCTGGGGTCGGGGGATTGCTCTTCTCTCTGTCCTATTTGGGATGCAGGAAAACTTCAGGAAGACTGAGCCTTTTGAGCCTTTTTGGAAAACTGGAGGCATGCATCTGTAAGATTAAAGAGGCAGGCTTGGAAGCGGAAGTCTCAGGGCCTCCCACCCTTCCCCTGCTCTTCGGAGAAGGGACAAGGTCCAGCAAGCCCCTGCCCCCCAGGGCATCCCTTACCCCACTGAGGCCTTGCCACACCTCTCTTCAGCCCATTTTACAAATAGGGAAATGGAGGCTCAGAGAGGTCCAACCTCATCCTGAAGGCCACATAGCTGCAGTGTGGCAGAGCCCCAATTCACACCAGGACTGGCTGCCACCTAGCTGCCCCCAGGACCCCTGGCATCCTCACCTCAGGGCTGCTGCATGCCTGGAGGGTTCCCACGCGGGTAGAGTGTGAGAGCAGCCTGAGGTCCTGGTGACTGGGGGGAATGTGGGCCCGGCGTGGCACCAGGCCCAGGTCCCCCGGCTGGTAGGGTGTGATGCCCAACAGCTGCTGCAGCAGGGGCCCCATCTTGGGCTGTTGGGTGGTGGGTCGGCTGTGGGGTAGGGGCTGGGATTGTCACCTCCATTTCCCAGATGAGGCTGAGGCTCAGAGAGGCTTTAGGGACCAGGCTTCTGGCTCAGGATTGGCTGGGGGAAGTCCCCTCACCCTGCCCGGCTGCCTCCTCTGAGGTAATGTAGGGCACTTGCTCACCTCTCCTCGAGGGGGCTATTGACCTGGGTCTCCTGGTGGGGACACAGGACCATGGCTGAGCTGAGCATGGCCAGTAGCTGCTGCAGCATTTCCTTGTGCTGCAGTTGGAACACTACATCAAAGCCGTTGTCCTCCTGTTTGTCTGGCTGCATCTGCCAGGAGGGATGGACATGGGCCTGTGGCAAACCTCAACCCCAGTGCTCATTTTCTCAGTGTGTTCCCTGGCTATGGTGGGATACCCATTCTCCAAATGGGAAGACTGAAGCCCAAGGCCTTCCAGGGCCCCAGAGAAGGGATCCAGCTCTTTTGAGACTCGGAAGGGATCTTTGAAGTCCTGAAGCAGAAAAGGATGGACTTGGCAAGGATCTCAGGGGACAGAGGGGCCCTCTGACCTGGCACTGGCCCAGCCTCTTCAAGGAGTCCCCAAGCTCCAAGCTCTTCTCTCAGCAGCTTCTGCCTGAGGCCCTGCCTTTAACCCACTTCCCACTTACCTGCAGAATGTCCCGTAGGAAGGAGGTAGCCTGGGCCACAGCCATCTCCAGGTTGGCCCGAACCTTTTGCCCTTTGGTCAGTTCCTGCTGCACCTGCTTCACCTTGGCGTGCTGCTGCTCCAGCTGCAGGTTCAGCTGTTCTTTCTGGCTCCTGGGCCCGGGATGGGATAAGTCATCTGCCTCCGCGTCCCCCCAGGCTGCGGCTGGTATCACTTGGAGCTGTAAGCCCTGCTGTTTCTCTCCAACCCACAGGGGCCCTCATCCAACCCCAGGCCTCAGCCTGTTTGACAGGCAAAGCCTCGAGTCCGCTCTAGAGAGAGGAAGTCACCGACCCATTTCATGTGGCACACAAGGGACTGGGTTCAAGCTTGGTCCATGCCTGCTCCCATTGCCAGCCCCCTCTGCCGGCCCACCTCAGTGTCTGGTTGTCTGCCTGCAGCTGCAGGAAATTCTGCTCCAGGTGGCTCAGCAGAAGACGCAGCTGCGCAGTTTCCGCTGTGTCCTGCTGCTGCTGGCGGCACTTCTCGGACAGCATGAGGATGATCTGTGGGTGTGGCAGGTGGCCATGCTGTGGGGCCACCGCGGGCCCCCAGCCAGCCCTGTTCCACCAGCCCCAGACACAGCCAGGCTCCTCACCACTGTGTACAGAGACCAACCAAAGCTCTGGGAGAGGAAATAACCAATGGGGGGACCAGTACCAGCTCTGAATGGCAAAGCCCCTAGCTCCCTGGTGGTGGGCTTGACTTCAGTAAGTTATGGGGGCTTTAAAGCAAATAAAGAGAAAACAGAGCTGGGATCCTGGAGCCCCAATAAGGGGAGCGGGAATCACTTCCCTGCACTGCTTCTTCCTTCCCCTTCACTTGGCTCCAGCCAAGGCCCACCCTTGCCAGTCTGTGCACCCCAAGGGCAGCGCTCTGGGCTTCCTCCTGCTTTATGTGCTCAACAGCCTGTGGTGAGGGCCAGTGGGTGCACCTTCTGGTGGCCTCTGCTGTGCCTGGCCATGACCTTCTGGGTGCTTTCCAAAAGCTCCAGCTGTTTGCAGAGCTTGTCCTGGGCGCCCCTCAGCTGCTCATTCTCCTGCAGCAGTGCCAGGCTTTTCTGGGACATCTTGGCCAACTGCAGGGTCACAGTGTGGTTCTCCCGGATGGCCCGCTTTGTCGTATCCCACATCTGGTTTGTGGCCACCTTGTGGAACTCGGTGGCCACCATGTTCACGCGCTGGATGATCTCCTTCTTCAGTCTAGTCAGGAAGGGTGGGAGGGAGGGACCAGGCAGGGTGGGTGCAGTTTCTGGGCATCCCCATCTCCTCTGTGGGGCCCCAGAGAACCCAGCTGGCAGGGCCACTAAGCACCCCTACCCTCTGCCCATGGGAGATGGTGGTGCCATGGACAGGAGGATTTTTACTGTAGATCCTTTAGGGATCTTGAATTTTGAACCATTTCAATATGCTATTACTTATTAAAGAAATATTTAAATCACAAAAAGTGGCAAAAAGAAGCCCAGAGGTCCTCCAATGCCAGTGTGAGGACTGGAGCTGGGGAGCGTATTAATTTTTTCCCAACACCTCCATAAATCACCAGGGGATTCTGAGGAGCAGCGAGTGACCTGGGCCGATCCATCCAGTGAGAACCAGAGGAAAGCTGAGGCCCAGGGCCTGGGACGTGCCTGGGCCCAGACAGGAAGGCCCCCAAAGCCCACAGAGGATGCCCCGGCTCACCTGTCCTTGTCCAGCACTGACTTCTTCTCCAGATTGTACACGTAGTCCTTGTAGTCACTCTCCTGCTTCTGCAGCTGGTCCTCCAGAGTTATGAACTTCTCTGTGAGCTCCTCTTTCTGCAGCCGGAACTCCTCCAGGGCTGCCAGCCTGCCCCCTACCCACCGCAGGGCACAAGGCCTGGTGAGGGGGAGCAACAGGACGGCAAGGCCCCAGCAGCGGCAGCCGAGGGCCTGGAGTGATGCTCCTCAGATCCCTGCCCCTTCCTCTCCACTTCCTCCAAGTCTTCCTGTTCTCCCTTTGCTTCCTGAGATGGGCTGGATCCCCATCTTGCCACGTGCTGTGCCAGGCCTGTCCCCACGCCTTGCCCCACTTTATTGCCTTAATCTGGAAGGCCCTCCCTCCTTCCTCCCACCCTTACAAAACCCCTTCAGGTTCCACCTCCTCCCAAGAAGTCTCCCTTGACACTCCTACTCCCTTCTCATTAAAATAAGCAACGACTGCAGTTTGAACACCTGCTCTGGGCCAGGCGCTCAACATCTGAGCCTCAACAAACCTCACCAGCTGGGTGACCCTGGGCAACAACACGCTTCACCTTTTTGAGGTACTTCCTCATCTACAAAGTGGGGGTGATAATATTTCCTGCCACATAGGATTGTTGGGCCGATTAGGGGGAACAATTGTGCGAAGCAGCACATAAGGTATTGTGACAGAAGGTAGACACAATATCCCCATTTCCCAGGTGAGAAAAGCGAGGGTCAAAGAGAAGTACTAGCCCAAGGCCACAAAGATAGTCAGAGGTAGGGCTGGGATTTGAGCCCAGGGAGCCAGAGCTCCGGATTCCCTGCCTCTATAGCATGTGCCTGCGGGCTCGCCCATCAGGCTCCCCTCACCAAGGATGAAGTTCTCCGTGGTGAGCTGGTCCTTGGTCTGCTGGAACTCATGGCGCACCTGGGCTAGCTGTGCCTCAAAGACATCCTTCTCTATCTCCTTGGCCAGCTGCAGGCTCTGGAGCTGCTCATTGAGGTCGGTGATCTCATCCACCCGCTGGTTGAGTGTGCGTTTGAGGAAGGCCACAATCTCCTTCTTGTTGTTGGCCAGCTGCTCAAAATCCTGGCGGACCAGCTTCTCCTGCACGGCCAGCTCATCCCACTTCCGCTGGTACCTGGGGTGGGGACAGGGCAGAGGTCCAGGGGTCTGGGTAGAGAAGTGGCCCCAATGAGGGGCTGTGTAAGCCAGGCCTCCAGTGAGCTAAGCCTACTCTCCTGGACCCTCTGTAAAGGACACAAAGTTTCCTTGTGGTCTGAATGCAGCCTCATCCCCACCACGACCCCTGAAACAGCAGTCACAACCACAGCCGACACTTACCGAGCCCTTACCATGTGCCACACGCTGTGCTCTGCACTTTATGTTCATTACATCACTAGAATGTAAGCTCCATGAGGCAGAGCCTTCATCCATTACATTCACAGCTGTGTCCCCAACACATAGGACAGTGCCTGGTACATAGTTTGGGCTCAGTATGTATTTGTTGAATCCTCACAACTACCCCTAAGGAAGCAGGTACTAGGATGATTATGCCTGTTTTACAGACAAGGAAACTGAGACTCAGAAGTGAAGGAACCCTAGTTATTAAGTGGCAAAATGGAAACTTGAACCCAAGTCTATCTGAGCCCAAAGCCAAGGCTGCCACCTACTGTGTCTACTGCCATGGTCGGCCAGCTCTTCACCAACCCCACCCCCAGCACTTAGACACTTCCCACCTTAAGCCTTTGCACCTGCGGTCCCCTCTGCCTGCGTATCTGCCTTCCTTACCCTTGTCCATTGAGCGAAACCTAGTGTTGTCCTGAGCCACATTTTGCCCTCCTCTAGGATGGTCCTTGAACCATTGAACCTTTGAGACCTCATGACATGTCTGTTTCCTCCACTTGGGCAGACACCGTACCTCCTCCACCTCTGTGCTCTCAGGGCTGGCAGATGGGTTGGCAAACAGTGAACACCCAATAACTATCTGCCAATGTATTTTTCCAAATACATTCCATCTGGTATTTAACTCGAGGGAAGTTTGTGAATTCTTAAGAACATCATATAATCAATGTATTGATTTTTCAATGGAATAATTGCTAGAAGTAATTTGGAGAGATGTTTTATTTCATAATTTACTCAACCAACATCTGTTGAACGGCTACTGCCTACAAGGGTACTGTGGGGTATGGAGATGAATGACCCACTTTATGGAACGAAGAAATGGCCTGATGCTCGCCGTGTGACGAACCTGCAGTTCACTGAAGAGGCATAGAGGAGCCAGGGAGGTCAGGGCCCAACCCTGACCCCTCCTCTTCCTGGGGGTGCCTTCCCCCTAAGCCTCAGTCTCCCCATCTTTGTAATGGGGATGATTTCAGGACCTCTCTGATAGGGTTGTCACGAGGAAGGACAGTGCCTACATGGCACTTGCTTGGCGCGCACAAGGGGCTCAACACTATTAGCTGTGGTCACCTGCGGCATCATCTGGGTAAGAACTGCTGTCTGCTCCTCACCAAAGAGGTTGGTACTAGTGCATCAGCACCAGGAGGAAACGCGTTTTAAAAGAAGAAAAACAATGGGCAAGTGAACACATCTCTGAATGAAGAGTTAAAGATTCCATCCTGCCACCCGTGTTACACACAAAACTGGCTCTAGGACAGAAAGTCACAAGTCACAGAGGAGGATCAAACTTCCTCATTTACATTTGGGGAAACTGAGGCTCAGTGTGGAGAAACAGCTGGGCTCAGCAATGGGGTAAGTCAGCAGGGCATGCTGCCACTGGAGACATGTGAAACCCCAGGGTAGGCACTGGGTTCCAGCGTATGGAAGGAGGGACACAGAGTCTACACCTCCTGCCTGTCAGGGCTCCCATTCCCAATTCATCCCACTGGCTAAACTCTGCCCTTTCATCAAGAACATGATCCTCTGGGGCAGGAGCAAGGCAGGGGGTGAGGGGGATGTGTCTGGGGAAATCCATTTTCCCTTAAAATCTCAGAGCCTCCCCAAGTTACCTATGGGGAAACTGAGGGTGGGAGTGGGGCCTGGACACAGACCTAAGGAGCCCTGGAAGAGCTGAGCCCACACAGCGGTCACCTTTGAGCAGAGTTCCTGACCCCCTCAGCACCCAGTGCCCTCCCACCATCCACCCACCCACCGGGCCAGCCTGTCCTCTAGGTCTCGGATCTGGATGTGGTAGAACTCCCGCGTCTCTTCATCAACAAATACTTCCGCGGACTTGTTGGCTAGGATGGGATCTTTCTTGCCCCCTTTCTTCTTCTTGACCTCGGGCTCTTTGACCCCCTTGCCTGCCTTCTTTTTTGGAGCCATGGCTGGTGGCAGCTACTGCTCATGGGGCCCCTTTAAGAGGCCAGATGGTTGCTAAGGAAGTTGGTCCCATACATAGCAACAAATTGAGGAAGTGAGGCTGGGCTTAAAGAGACACTGTCCTCCTCCTGGCAGGGATGGCCGCTCCAAAGCAGACATCACAGAGGCCCTAGGCCCAGTTGTCTCAGACCATGGCTTCTCTGAATCTAGGATGCCAGGCTCTTGGGGCATCTTTTGGGGTCTGGGGATACCCTTCCTTTCCCAAGTGGAAGTGAGAGACCTGAACTATTAAAACTAGTCAGGACTAAAGTTAGAAATTATTGTCCAGTCCCTCTGTGTAAATCAGAAGATGGAGACTCACAGAGGAGTGAGCCATTCAGACCGGAAGAAGCCAGTCACCTGGTACCCCCTCAAGCCAGGAGCACCTTCCCTGAGGCTTCTGAGGCCATCTTTTTTTTTTTTAATTCAGTTTTATTGAGATATATTCACATACCATACAATCATCCATGGTGTACAATCAGCTGTTCACAGTACCATCTTATAGTTGTGCATTCGTCACCCCAGTCTATTTTCGAACATTTTCTTTACACCAGAAAAAATCAGAATAAGAATAAAAAATAAACATAAGAAAAGAACACCCAAATCACTGCCCCCCATCCCACCCTATTTTTCATTTAGGTTTTGTCCCCATTTTTCTACTCATCCATCCATACACTGTTGATAAAGGGAGTGCGATCCACAGGGTTTTCACAATCACACTGTCACCCCTTGTAAGCTACATTGTTATACAATCGTCTTCAAAAGTCAAGGCTACTGGGTTGGAGTTTGGTAGTTTCAGGTTATTTACTTCTAGCTATTCCAATACATTAAAACCTAAAAGTGTTATCTATATAGTGTGTAAGAATGTCCACCAGTGTGACTTCCTGACTCCATTTGGAATCTCTCAGCCGCTGAAGCTTTATTTTGTTTCTTTTTGCATCCCCCTTTTGGTCAAGAAGATGTTCTCAGTTCCATGATGCCAGGTCCAGACTCATCCCCAGGAGTCATATCCTGCATTGCCAGGGAGATTTACACTCCTGGGAGTCAGGTCCAATGTAGGGGGGAGGGCAGTGAGTTCACCAGCCCAGTTGGCTTAGCTAGAGAGAGAGGGGCCACATCTGAGCAACAAAGAGGTTCTTTGGGGGAGACTGTTAGGCACAATTATAAGCAGATTTAGCCTCTCCTTTGCAGTAAAAAGCCTCATAAGGGCAAGCCCCAAGATTGAGGGCCAGGCACACCAAGCTGTCAGTCCCCAGTGCTTGCGAGAATATCAGTAACAACCCAGGTGGGGAAGTCCAACATTTCTGCATTTCCCCCAACTCCTCAGGGGGGCCCTACAAATACATTTCTATTCTCTGCCCAAATTATTTTGGGATATATCGCTATTTCGCACTAACCTGTACAAACCTACTGGATCTCATGTCCTATTCAAATTTCCATGTGTTTGAATAAACTGACCATATAAGTTAAATTATTTAGTGTGCTGTAGAAGATGTATATCCTGCACCAAATAAATATCTCTTCCCATGGTCTCACACAGAAGTTTAAATTTTAAAACACAGTCAATATCATCCTTTACGCTTTGGCCTGATTTGACCTAGTCCTAACCAGATCTGCCTTCATTCATATCTCTAATTGAAGTGTGGACTCATTTTCAGCTTTTTTAACAGTTGCTGTATGCGCTAATACTGATATTCATAGCTGCCGAGCTCTAGGTCTTGAATTTCAGGTGTCAAACAGATAATCAAATTTCTAGAGGCTGGCCAGGTTATACACAAAGAGATCAGTATCTCAGAATCTGGAGATAATTATTACATTTCAGGAACAGATATTACTGCTGTAAGAGCTTATAATCTAGGGACCATTACAATAAGCATTCCCCCGGTAAGCTGTGCTTTAAGATTCAATTCTCAGAGTTTACACATTATAGTTAGTCCATACTGATGAAGCACTATCATGTTTGTCTTTTTGTTTCTAGCGTACTTCACTCAAAATGCTGTCCACAGGATCCATTCACCTCATTGTGTATCTCATAGCTTCACTCCTCACAGTTGCTCAATATTCCTTTGTATGCATACACCACAGTTCACCCTTCTGTTCATCAGCTGATGTACCCTTAGGCCACCTCCACCCTTTGCAAATAATGCATACTGCCTCCATAAACACCAGTGTGAAAAAGTCCATTCACATCCCTGCTCTTAGATCTTCCAAGTATATACCCCATAATGAGGTTGCAGGACCTTATGGCACCCATATACTTAACTTCTTGTGGAACCACCACACTGTCCTCCAGACAGGCTACACCATTCTACCTCCCCACCAATAGTAAATAGCTACTGTGGCTGGTGTCTGCTTGCTCCCAGGTTGCATTTCAAAATGGCGTTCTCCAAAATGTCAGTGTCAGCTTTCAATGGCTGTCTTCAAAATGTGTCCCTCAGCTGCAGCTCTGAGTTCCTTCTGTTTGTCAGCTGTTTTATATGGCTCCAGTGATTTAATTAAGATACACCCTGAATGGGTGGGGTAACACCTCCATGGAAATTATCCAAAGGTCTCGCCCAGTTGATTGAGTCACATCTCCATGGAAACACTCAACAAAAGATTCCAACCTAATCAACACTAACACATCTGCCCCCACAAAACTGCATCAAAAATAATACATCCAAACTGGCACATCCTTGTTTATATTTTTTCCTAGAATTTTATAGAGCTGTATTCACATACCATACAATCCACCACAATGTACAATCCAGTGTTCATAGTATCATCATATAGTAGTGTATTCATCACTACAATCAGCACTTGAACATATTCATTACTATGAAAAAATTTTTGGGTTAATAATAAAAAAGATAATAGTTGGCTTAGCTAGAGAGAGAGGGCCACATCTGAGCAACAAAGAAGTTCTCTGGGGGTGACTCTTAGGCACAATTATAAGTAGGCTTAGCCTCTCCTTTGCAGTAAGAAGCTTCATAAGGGTAAGCCCCAAGATTGAGGGCTTGGTATACTAAATTACAACCACAAATTTTTGGAGGACAATGTCCTAATTGTCCGCTCTGGCAGCAGCCACCCTGGGAATATAGGCTGTTGTCCCTCAGCTGTAGTGAGGCTGAGGAGTGGGGGACAGTAGCTTCACTCTCTTGCTGAAGTTTGGCAGCCTCTCTCCTCATCAGTCACTCTCCTGGTTGCTATAAGTGTCTGCTTAAATTCGGGAGTTCCAAAATAGATGATTCTGGTCATTTTCTCCAGCTTAATGGCTGTTTTAGTGGAGGGACTGAACCCTGGAGATTCCTATTCTACCATTTCCCATGAAGTTGTTCTGTAGTTGATTTTGAAATAAGGAAGTGTGAGTCCTTCAACATTTGTTCTTCTTTTTAAACATTGTTCTAGGCTTTCTAGGTCACTTGAATTTCCATATAATTTAGGACCATCTTGTCAATTTCTACAAAAAATGACAGGATTTTGATATGGATTATATTGAATTTATAGATTAATTTGGGGAGTATTGCCAACTTCTAATATTGGTTTACAATCCACAAATGTGGGTTATCTTCCTTCTATTTATATCCTTATTTCTTTCAACATTGTTTTGTAGTGTTCAATGTACAAGTCTTGCACAATTTCTGCTAAATTTATACTTTTTAAATTTATACTTTTTGCTAAATTTATACTTTAGCATTTTATTCCCAAGTATATTATTTCTTTTGATGATATTAGAAATGGAATTGTTTTCTTAATTTCATTTTCAAAATATTCATTGGTACCATATGGAAATACAATTGATTTTTGTGTATTTATCTTGTTTGCCACCTTGCTGAACTCATTTATTACTTCTAACATCTTTTTTGTAAACCCCATAGGATTTCCTATGTACAAGATCATGCCATTATGCCATCTGCAAGTGGGTGTAATTTTTTTTAATTCAGTTTTATTCAAACACATGCACATAACATGCAATCATCCATGGTATAGTTACCCGTTCACAGTATGATCATCTAGTTATGCGTTCATCACCACAATCTATTTCTGAACATTTTCCCTACATCAGAATCAGAACAAGAATAAAAAAAATAAAAATGAAAAAAGAACACCCAAACAATCCCCCCATCCCATCCCATTTGTCATTTAGTTTTTATCCCCATCTTTCTACTCATCCATCCATACACTAGATAAAGGGGGTGTGATCTACAAGGGCAAGTGGGTATAATTTTTTTTTTCCCTCCTCGTTTCTGTGAGTTTTTCCTGTTTTATTTCCTTACAGCCATTTCTATTTCGAATAAATAAACCCTTATAAATGAGAACCCAAATTTTCCCAAGGCCTAGATTTTCCCTGGATGTATTTTTTTTTTTACAATTTTATTGAGATATAATCACATAACATACAGTCATTCCAAGCATACAATCAGTTGTTCACTGTATTGTCATATAGTTGATCACAATCAATCTTTGAACATTTTCATTACTCCAAAAATAAAATAAAAATTAAAATAGAAAAGAACATTCAAAATATCCCATTCCCTTCCTCCCCCCATTG
>PVKY010010704.1:0-12464 GCA_004027775.1 Bradypus variegatus
TATCTCTACTTAGAATACAACTTCTTCCACATGTCCATAACTCACCCTCTCACTTAAGCCTCTAAATATCACTATCTTGCCAGACCTACGCAAAAGAACATTCTCTGGTCACTCTGCCACCTTACCTTGCTTTATTTTTTGTCCTACTATTTACCACCTAACATGTATTTTTGACATTTTATTGATTGTCTTTCTCCACCCCTCACCTACTCCAAGAAGAATTTAAGCTTTATGAGAACAAAGGCTTTTTGTTTTTGTTGTTTAGGTACCTGTACACAGTATCTGAAACATGGAAGTACTTGTTTAATATTTGAGGAATGAATAAATGAATTAAAAGATTACCAAAATCAGAATCAGATAATAAAACAAGGAGGAACCAAGAAAATATATACGATGTTTCGGTAAAGAAACTGGATCTGGGATATTGAATAAGGAGAATGAGAGCAAAACTAATGAAAATTTTATTGTGATTTCAATGAGCAAACAGGGGCTATAGATATAATCCATGTTCTTCAAAAATAAAACTGATTGTGATTTGGTTCTGAAAAAATGTGATAATGAAGTACAAAACATTCCATTGAAAGCTGCAGAACAGTTCAGAGTCTGGACTAGGAAACATGTGTGAAATAAATTGGTCAGAGAAGATTTTAGTTAACGATCAGATTTTTTTGTTCGTTTTCTTTTTTAAAATATGAGGTTTAGCTGGAATAAGAGTTAAAGACAAGTTACTGACATGGCTCAATAAATTACATGAATGCAATCTTGTAATCACAGACAATGTTGGTTAGAACAAAAAAGAGATGTTCTAAGTCTTTTTTTTCCTAGCTTGTAAAAGGGGGAAAAAGAGAGGGAAAGCAGTCCTCTTAAAGAAAGAATCAGAAAAACAAAGCTAAAAAAATGAAAAGCTTAAGAGTAACAACATTTTTACAAAGTGCTTTACAGTTAAGAAAATGATTTCACATGCACGATTATATGTAGTCCTTACAACAAGCCTGAGAGGCAGGGCAGACAGGTATCATTTAGCACTATTTTACAAATGGAGCAACTGAGGCTCAAAAAGATTAAGCTACCGGCCCAAGGACACAGGAACAGTGGCAGATGCAGGCTCTAACTCAGATCTAATAGCATCACAGGGTGTTATCCTTCTACTTTAAGATGCCCTCCTCCTGTGTGATTAAGTTTCTGCAAGATATTTTTGTGGCTTGTTAGGCAGTAAATAAGTGAAGAGTTACAAATCTAAAATAAACACAGAATCTTTTAATTTAAAATAAAATTTCTTCATAATTAAAGGAATTAGTTTACTAACTCACTATACAAATGTTTTCCTACAAAGTTGAACTTGGTTCCTTTGCAATCTATTAAAACTCTTTCAACCCACATGTATCTCCTTTATAGTTGAGAGCTACTGCAGTTGCAATAGTTCCAGTCCTTCTGTAGACAGAATAACTGACTTTGATCTTGAATTCTGATGTACTATGAAACCACTAAACAAGCAGCTTCAATTTGTGTATCTTGGATGCCAAGAGTGTAGAAAAAAATGGCAGAGGCAGTAAGAGAAGGAATTTTTTGTTTGGTTTTGTTTTTAACATCTAAGAAGACTGTCTTCATATTTCTATGATAATGATAATAAAACAACAGGATTTTCCTCATACCAGTCTTTGCTCCAAAAGCATAATGAGCCAGAGCTAAGTAACTGCAGTACTAGTGACAAATCTTAAAATATAATCTGCTGCTTCTTGATCTCAACCTGTTTTATTAGTCCTTTACTTTATGTTCCTTGTAACTGAACAGATTAAATTTTGGATTAAATTCCAAAAATGATATACATATGATTCTAGTACTTTTATTTTAAAAGACAATTTTTTTTCCTTCAGAGTGGCTAAGGAATTTGAATAGAAAATTTAAACATTTTTCCATAATCTTCATACCTCTGCATTTCTTCCTCTACCTCCCAAGTCAATGCAACTATGATTTCTTACAGTCTGCACATCATGAGTCTTCACAAAACAGCAGACCATCATTCCTTTTTACTTACATCACTGCAAATCTTCTTGATGGAAAAAAAGGGTGTGAGAAAGGATAAAGTCTCCAGGGGCAGTTTAAGGGCAAAAGAGGGGGGAAAAATTCCCCCCCAAAACAAGAGAAATTGGAAACCAGAGCTAAATTACATCAGTGGCTGCAATCATGTTCCCTCTTTTCTCCTGTGTTATTGCATTCTCCTCTAGCAGTTCCTTCTTTAAAGTAGCTGGAGAAACACTGGCTGGATAAGCATCTCTGAAGGAGAAACTTGGGGGAAACCAATGCCTATACTGAATGAATTTTAAAATCCAATTCATTATACATTACCTGATTATCAGGCCCTGACAGACACACAGGCCATAAAATATATATAATGTAGACGAAAAAGAACATTAGATTCTTGATCAGAAAATCTGAATTTAAATCCTGGTTATCCTGCATTATTTCCAACAAGTGAACTAACTTTCCTCAGCTTCACTCTCCTAACCTATAAATAAACAGGGATAACACACAAACTACCTACCTATATAGTACCAGAGTTGGCTGTGAAAGTCTAAGCGAGAAAAATGCTACACATTTGAGGCAAGCAACTTTTTAAATCACTATGCTCTGAAGAATAATAAAATTCTTAATTTAAGACCCTCTCTGCAATCACACCTAATACCCATATTCTGTCACCTCTTAAGAGTTATACTTAAATGGGCATGATTCAGGTGGAATACAAATACAAAGTAGTTTTTTAAGCCACTATCTGAAATAAACATTGCATAGCCGCCTCATAAAAAAGTTTATACAGCCTGACCATAGAATGTAATTATTCACATAAAAAATAATGCTATTAACCCACTATCAACAGACAACGTAGTGTGTTAAATAATTTACATCTTCTCATTTATACTACCTGTATCTAGCATAGCAGAAAAAGCATGGGGCTTGATATCTGAATGGCCTGTTTGAATCCCAGCTAGGTTATTATAAGTGGTGGGCCTTAGTCAAATCTAAATTGAAATTTCCTCACATGTGAATTAGGAATATACTACCTACTTCACTGGAAGGGTAAGATCATTGTCATCATGTCTGTACTGAGCCTAATCTGGTGCCTGGCACACTGTGGTTATTCAGTATATAGTGGGCTGGTATTTTGCCTTCCCACTTCCCGAAAACAAGCACCTTGAGTCTTTTTAGGAATGCTTAAATTACAGGACCAAGCATGATTACCAAAAACTCTTCCAGCCAAGATATACAATGAAATGAATTCATAGATCTTGATACTGTGCCCCTAAAATTAAGGTAACATAAGAGCAAATCTAAAGATTTAAAAATTCATCCTTCCTTCAAATCAGTCCCTTACCAATGATATGTGTAGTCGGTGACTTAAAATCTCAAATACTGTGCTCTTGAGCCACTAGGACTCCTGAGGAAGGAGGTGGCTATTTTCTGACAGCCTCCCCAGCAGAAGCAACAGCTCTAAGAGCAAGGCTGACTGCTATCACCTCCCGGAGAAGGGCAGGTGGAAACAAGATAGGCGAGAGGAGGACTCAGCTTAATTTGGATAGCTAAATTAACTAAGGAAAGAAGATCAAGGAAGATTTAGGAAATTATCTTCATGGCTTCACCTTAAGCTTAAGCTCCAACTATATACTTTTGGTCAATCTTTATAACGCTATATTAATCTTCTCTCAAGCTAGCTCCCTTCCTGCTCTAGGGTTCATGACTATATTCAGGTTTGATCCATTAAAAAGTATTTTTACATAAATAAAAAGTTCAGTAAAGACGAATTCTTCCAATTTAATATTAAATAACTGTTCATTTTTTTAGACTACATAATATGAAGACATGTGCCTTCATCCCGCATTGAAGTGGCAGTATGTAAGTTAAGACTTCAAGCTGTATTTTCCCCCCACAAAATTTTGATGTTTAGAACTTTCCTCATTGCCTCTGCTCGGTCTTCCCTGAAGTCTGAGAGTCAGACATAATGACTGTTAAAATACACCCAAAAGAACTAATGGGAAGAGTTTGTGTGTGTGTGTACAAACACGTACATGCAATGATCTTGAAAGACAACCTTTCAGACCTCACAAAATCAGACAGAGATTGATGATGAAGGAGGGTGGAGCAGGGTGGGGTTGGGAGGAGCTGGTTACAAAGAAAAGATTAAGATCTGGGAAGCAAAATGAAAAAGGGCTGCAAGAGAGTATTAGGGAGTAAAGACTCTACTGTTTACCAGACTCAGGGAGAAAGACGGACTTGATTAGGTATGAACTGAAGAATCTGTTGGGGGAAAAACAGCAATAGTGAGAAAACAAAAAGATCTCACCAAATTGACCCTTTAAAATGAGCCCTCCTGCTCTCCTCCTACTCCAATTCCGTGTACTTTGCCCAGGAAGCTACAGACCAGTTCTTTTTCAACCAAGGACTATATTAACAAAGCAAATAAAGGAAACCTATGCTAAAAATGTAACCTACCTACTCTGAGAGATCTAAAAACGGAAATACTTCGTTCCCCGTTTTGTAATGGGTTTCAAAACAGAAGGGACAAGGCAAGGGAAACAACTGTAAAAGGGGGAGGGGACCGGCCAAGCTTTTCCAGAATTCTCTTTTGACTAAATGCTTATTTTAAATTTACCCTTTTGTGGTCAGCCGGCCGAGTCTTAACTACTCGGTACAGGAGAATCTGATGAAGGGTTCGAACACCATAGGGTATTTAAGAGCGTAAGCAAACGCAAGGCAGACGCAAACCCAGTACTGCACTTGCTCTGGGCAGTACTCTAATACTTCGCATTAGGTGGCTAAAATTCCACTAAGGTTAAATTGTAATTCATAGTGCTACGGCGGTAAGAAAATGGGCAAAGTAAAAGGGAGAGTGTAGTGCCTAAGTTTAGCCAGAAAGGGAAGTTTGTAAGCCCCGTAAGTGAAAACTAGTAGGCACAGACCGGGGGACGAACTAGATGAGCACTTATCTACGGACCAGATCCATTTTCTTTATGGGTTCCTGCCACACAAGAAGGAAATCACTTTTGTTCTGAGAAACCAGAGCAATCCGTGTTCCACCCCTAAGCGGCTCGCGTCGCGGGAAGGGGGGCTGCCGGCCGAGGAAGGGATGTCCAGCGCAAACCACACACACATACACTTACTTTCGTCCGGCCATTGATTTTGTAGTTGCCCAGCTTCCCGTTACAGTGGCGGATCAGGTCGTCCATACTGCTCATGAGCAGCCCTATGGTTTCGCAGCCGGGCTCCTTGCCCTCGATCCAGGTGATCTTATCGCCTCGGATGTCCTTGGACGAGTCGCTCTTCTGGCTGACCAGCTGCCCATCGGTGAACTTGCCGGTGTCGTGCAGGGCCCGCACCTCCTCGCCGATCTGCTGCCCCGTCTCCTTGCCCAGGAAGTCGTCCACTACACAGATGCCGTGCTTGTTCATGCACGGCACGATGTACTCCAGCGCCAGCTTCAGCGCCGGCAGCGGCTTCGTCTGCCCGTTGGGCCGCAGGCCGCCGCTGTGGCTCAGTCCCTCGCCAGGGGTGTTGCTCGGCGGGTACATGTTCGACTTCTCTGGGAACAACTGCGAGCGGGCCAGCGGCTCTTCCTTCCCGGGCTCCGCCTCGGTCGCCGCCAAGCCCTGGCTGCCAGTGGCAATGTGAGGCAAGGGCGCCGGCATCGCCGCCGCCGGATCCGCCGCAGGCTTTGCCTTTGCCTTGGCCGCCGGCGCGTCCCCAACCGCGGATCGGCCTGGGGCCTCCCCGGCCTTCGCGTCCCTGCGCGACTGTGCCTTCTTGGCCTCCTTGGCCCCGCCGGACCTGGGCGGCGTCGGGGCCGCCGGCTGCGCGGAGTTGAGATGGTGATGGTGGTGACCTGCGCCGTGGCCGCCCCGGGGCTCCGCGGCGCCCTCGCTGCCCTGGCAGACGAGCTTGTGCTTCTTCCAGTCCTGGCGTTGGTGCTCCTTGCTGCAGTAAAAGGAGCTGCGGCAGCGGCTGCAGCGCAGCAGGTTCTCCATCTTCCCACATAGCTCGCAGTACTGTCGGTCTCGCTCGCTCGGGCTCAGCCCGCCGGGCCCGCCGCTGTCATTAGCCATGGCGGCGGCGGCGAAGGCTGAACAGGAGAGGGTGGCGGCCAGACGGCCTTGCCCAGAGCCAAAGGAGTGGAGGCGAACGGCTGAGATTGTTACTGCGCCATGTACCCGTTCGCCCCTCGCCTCAGGGAGACCAGCGTACCCCGCCGCACCTCGGCCCGGGCCGCTTCCTCGTCCTCCCGATCCGGGCCGCGCCGCACGGAGCCGCGCCGAGCCTGCAGCAGCCGCCTCAGCACCTCATCGCCGCTGCTGTGGGCTGAGGAAGCGCGGCCTGGGCGGCGGAGGGTTACCTTGGCTGCGGCGGCGCGTGGACCCCAGGCGCGCGAGACTGGACCACACCGCTGCACCCTCGTCGCCGCCTCTGCGTCCCTGCCGACCCGGCCCAGCCTGTTCAGGAGAGCGGAGGGCGTGCGGGCGCCACTCGCTCTGCGCGCTTTGCACGTACACCACGGCCCCGCCGCGACCCGGCAGGCGGGCGGACGCGCCAGAGGGCGGAGGGAGGCGGAGGGAGGGAGGAGGGGAGGGGAAGAAGTGGAGGAGGGCGTCGAGCGCGCGCACACGCCCTGGCTGCGGGGCGGCGGCTCAAGCTGCCGTCTCCGCTCGCCCGCCAGCGCCACGGGGCTGGGCCTCAGCACACAGGGCACTCGCGCCCTTCCTCGCCCCCCTCCACGGCCCCGCCTCAGGCGAGGCCGGGTAACCGAGAGGCCCCGGTGCTGCGAGCATTGCGCGGGACGCGCGGAGGGGCAGGCCGGCGAGAGCCAGAAAAGCTGGGCCACTGGCCCTGCCACCCAGACGGTGCCTACACCTGCTCCGGGGAAGAGCACCGGCAGCGAAATGGTTGCGGAGCGGGGCGAGTGATAATAATGGCTGCTATTTGTTTCGGACTTCTTGGGTAGGTTCTAGGCGCATTTTTAGACAAGGTTGCAAGGTGGCTTTTGCAATCCTCATTTTTCATAAGGAAACGGAAATTCAGAGAAGTAAAGTAACTTGCCCAAGGTCATGCAGAACTGGGACTGAATCCAGGAATCAGAATCCGTCAGATTCCGAGGCTGCCTTTTCCATTGCACCACATAGCCTCTGTTTCAAGAAGGCTCGAAATGGTTAAAAACAAAAATAATCCAAGCCCCTAACCTTAAGGTACTAAAATTTAATTAATTTATTTTTTTTTTACTGTTTTTAAGCTCTGAAATCCTGCCAAATATAAAAACCCAAGAATAATTTTTTGGCTACTAAGTTAAATAAGGTAATCAAGACTCATTCCAGTTACCATATTCAGGCACTTAAATTCAACCTGTCACATCTGCTCCTGAAAAGTGAATTTTCGTGTTAAATGAGCATTACTAGATTAACGACTTTTTAAAATTAAAAAAAAAATCTCTCAATAGAAGTAGGCTATTTCGATAAATACATGCCTTTATTTGATCAAACATAAAAACATTACCAGAAATAAGCCAAGGGCATTTCTTTCCGCTTGCCATTTATCTTAAGAATGAAAAGGGGTGTGATTTAGATTTCCACAATCTTTATTAAGCACCTACTAATGTGGAAAATGCTATGCTAGCGTTTGTATCATCTGCAAAGACTGCAAGTAAAATCAGCAGCCTTACAGATAATAGCCTTCCAGACTTGCCACACAAGAACTAAAATGTGTAGGTCAAAAGCAGAAGAATATAGGGAATCGATTCTAAGGCATACTGTAGACAATTTTTTTAAAAAGGCCAGCCTGAATCCAAAAACAAAATCTTTTCATCAAGTATACGGAATTTTAAGCTGTCATTAAATTCTACATAAATAGCAGCATCCTTGAAGATCTAGTCTGGTGATAGAGGATAGCTTGTCCTTTGGGAAACTAAAATAAGTATTATATTCACAGTTCCAAATTCCAAAACAAACTGAAAATCCAACTTTCTGTAAAGAAGCAAGACCTGGTTGTATCTCAGATGGGTATCCAGCTTTTCCAGAGCTTTATTAAATACAAGAAAATGCCATTTTTTCCAGACAATACTAATTTGGCTGTTCAACAAGTAAATTAAGAGCATACTATGTTGCCAGACTATCCTTAGCACGTGGGTGAATTAGTTAAACAATACCCAGAAGGCACACAGTTGAGTGCTAGAGGAAGACATATAGAGAAATAGTAATTACAACCTGAGTATCTAGCACCCTAAAAGAGGATTGACAGGATGGGATGGGAACACAGATAAAGGAATTGCTAACTCTTCCCTTTGCACTAATCAAAATTCCAAGCAAATTCATTCAAACATTCTTAAAAATGTAAAAGAGCTATTTAATGCCTTAAGAAAACAAACTGTATAAACATGTTTGACATACTTAAATTATGTAAAATATAATTTAAATACAAGTAAAATCTAATACTTCTTAGACCTCCCTTTGCTATATTAACTGTAAGTGATTCTTCACTATTCACAGGGGCAACAAAGGAACATGCATTCCACAAGTACACTTGATTCTTCTCAGTTTAGTTATTAGTAGATACTAAAAATAGTCCTACAATTTCTTTTAAAAGTACTGTTTAGGTCTGTAGCATGCAAACAAATGTATTGCCATCTCTAATGTTCTCATATATTCATTGAAGTTTATTTAAAAGAATAAAATATATGTCCATATAAAAACCTTTATTAGCTTTCATTTTATTCCAAGTAAGTATACAAAATCACAAATTAAACATGTAGATCCTGAAAATATTTAAATAAAAATATTTAAGATTTATTTGACACACCAGCGTTTTCATGAATAGAACAAGTATAAAATATTGATTTATAGTACCTCTGAAGAACCGTGATTTTAGAATTTTTACTTATTTAGGCCCAATAATTTGTGAACTAATTCTAATTTAGTGAAGTTTCACCTTACTTTCTGTTATTAATGCAAAAGCCAACAATAAGGTAAGTTGCTTAACTAGATTCTGGAACTCTTATCAGCATTGTCACAGTCACCATTTATTCAAATGTTATAGAGAAGGTTCACTCTGTAATGCAGGAATTTATTTAATAAAACTCATATGATGCTTGCTATTATGTGCCAATCCCTGCTCAAAATATTCTACAAATATTAGCTCATTTAACCTCATAACAATGGTACAAAGTGGGTACTGTTATTATGCCCATTTTACAGAAAGTGAAACTGAAATATATAGAGAGACAATGAGTATCCCTTCCAATCCTTAAAATTATATGATTAGTACCACTGGGTGGGTTACTTAATACTCTGGGGGTGAATAAAAGGCTTGTGACTTCTAAAGACAGGAATTGTTACAACTTTTATTTTCCTGGCCCCAATCTAATCAAGATAAACTGTTCCAGAAGCTGAAGGATTAATTGAAGTAAAAGGTGCTATTATATCATCTCTATATCATACCAACTTTAACCAAAGCTAATTTGCCCCTTGTTTGGCTTCCCTTTGCTTCTCTGGCAGTATTTACTCAAGTTATAAAGCAGCAGCCACTATCAACTGACAAAAGACCCACTAAACAATAGAGAAATGCAAAGGACAGAGTTAAATGAGGAAAATAGTTTAGAAATAACTGTGCCAGCTCTTGAGGAAAGCCCAGTAAGCAGAACTGACTTTCTAGAGACAAGCTCTATTCCTCTTTTAAAAATATGTTTTCAAAATTTCACAATGGAATATCTTCTCTACTCAGGAAATCAAACTTCTGATTGTTAACTAATGACCCCGTGTTTCCCCATCTGTGACAATTTTGTTCTAATACTACAGAGCACAGAAAAATTACAAGGATAACATAGGCATTCCACCAAGATAAACAGGAAGACGATCTTTGAGTTCTGGGAAAAGCAACTAAAAATCTGAGCCATTTTCTAACTATAGTGTGGGACACACACAAGTAGGTATCATTGGGAAATCACACCTGCTCTTTTTGTACTGGGGGTTCTGCCAGATGCAGATGTGTACATGGAGGCAGCTTTACTTTCTACTAAGGTTGTTTCCTTAGGAAAAGAAATAATGAAATAGGCTTTCCATGTATCCAAGAAAATTTATCTGTCACCCAACTCCATTAGTTCATGATTTTAAAATTACCCCTCAATCCAGTTAAAAATTGATCATTTCACCTCAAGAAATATAAAACTTTACAACCAACACTCATTATAGTGAATTTTTTAAATTACTGGCAGACATGGGATACTCTGTTATGTGGTACTCTTAATTATACAAAAACTTTTTAAAAAAGAAATAAAAACAAAGAAGCCAAACATTCCCTCAACGTTGAACCAACTTTTAGGGTAGTCCCAATCAGTAACTTTTAACAACCCAGGTTGGAGACAGGTAAATCGTTTTTTTCTGTAATTAGTGGAAAACTTGACACATACAGAAAAAAAAAAAAAGATAATAGTGTAAGCAATCTCAAATTTTTTTTCAGGTAAGAATACTTCATAAGTACCTGCAGTGTACTTACGACATTATATCATGAGACATGTAAAGTTTGGTAGTTTCATTTTTAATGATGAAATGTTGTTCGTAGGTTCAGGTAGTGCCTGTCAGATTCCTATATTATAGAAATATAAAGTTCTCTTTAACGTTTCACCCCATTGTTTTAGCATACACTATGTTTGTGACCAGATCCAATATTTTGTTAGAGGTTGTGAAATGATGAATTCTTAATTTGATCATTCCTTCTGGATTTATTAGCTGAAATTTCTATATAGAACTTCTATTTCATCAGCTCTTTGGTTACCCTGAAATAAAATTTAGAGATGAAAGGTAGGATCAACCTTTGTTTATTTTTCTATATCAATTTTCAGAATGACTTGGTGACCTAGCAACCTCCTTGTGAGCAATGAGATTTTAAAAAAAAATGTGAATGCATGGATTTTCATATATTTGAAGTGTTTTAACACATTGTGGTTATTACTTTTTAATACATTATTATTGTAGGAACATTCATACAACACAGTTACCATTTTCAACCACTTTCATGAATAAAATTTAGTGATGCTCATTACATTCACAATATTGTGTTACCATCTCCACCATCCATTACCTGAACATTTTCATCACCCTAAACAGAAACTCTGTACCCATTAAGCAATAACTGCCCATTCCTCCACCTTCAACCCAGCCCCTAGTAACCTCTAATCTATTTTCTGTCTCTATGAATTTGCTTATTCTAGGTATTTCATGTAAGTGAAATCATACAGTATTTGCCCTTTGTGTCTGACTTCACTCAATATAA
This sequence comes from Bradypus variegatus, assembly GCA_004027775.1. Lineage (NCBI taxonomy): Eukaryota > Metazoa > Chordata > Mammalia > Pilosa > Bradypodidae > Bradypus > Bradypus variegatus. Next base: position 11,299 of record PVKY010010704.1, read on the forward strand.
TTTCATCAAGGTTCATCCATGTTGTAGGATATATCAGAACTTTATTTTTGCCACTGAATAGTAGTTCATTGTATGTATACACCACATTTGTTTATCCATTCATCTGTTGATAGACACTTGGGTTGCTTATACCTTTTGCTATTATGAATATGATGCTGTGAACAAATTGTGCAAATATCTGTCTGAGTCCTGTTTATTTTTGGTGTGGGGGGGTTATATACCTAGAAGTGAAATTGCTGGGTCATGGGGTGGTTCTATTCATAACTTTCTGAGGAACCACCAAACCGTCTTCCACAGAGGCTGTACCATTTTACATTCCCACCAGCAATGTATGAGGGTTACTTGTTTTCCACATTCTAACCCTCCTGTCATTTTCCTTTTTTTTTTTTAATAACAACCATCACGGTATGAAGTGGTATTTCATTGTTGCTTTGATTTGCATTTCCCTAAGGATCAGTGATGTTGAGCATCTTTTCAGGTGCTGATTGGCCATTGTATATCTTCTTTAGAGAAATGTCTTCTATTTTTAAATTGGGTTGTCTGTCATTTAGTTACTGAGTTTTAGAGAGTTCTTTATATATCCTGGATATTAAATCCTTATCAGAAATGTGGTTTCCAAATATTTTCTTTCATCTGTAGGTTGCCTTTTCACTTTCTTGATAATGTCATTGTTGTATAAAACTTTTTAATTTTGATGAAGTCCAATTTATATTTTTCTTTTGTTGCGCATGCTTTTGGTATTGTATCTAAGAAGAATCCATTGCCCAGTACAAGGCTCTGCAGATTTCCCCCTATGTTTTTTTTCCATAGTTTATGGTTTTAGCTCTTATGTTTAGATCATTGATCCATTTTGAGTTAGTTTCTATATTTGGTGTAAGATACAGGTCTAATTTTATTATTTTTCATGTACATTTCCAATTTCCAAGCATTATTTGTTGAAGAAAATGTTCTTTTCCCTTTGAATGGATTTGGCACACTTGTTGAAAATCAATTGGCCATGGATGGATAGATTTATTTCTCAACTCTTAGTTTTGTTCCTTTGGTCTATTGTCAGGCCTTATGCTAGTACCACACTGTTTTAATTATTACTTTGTAGTAATTTTTGAAATCAGGAAGTGTGAGTCAACCAACTTTTTTCTTCTTTATCAAGATGGTTTTGGCTATTT
>PVKY010010705.1:0-12467 GCA_004027775.1 Bradypus variegatus
TCAACTGATTACTGAGGAGTTCACACAACTGCTTATTCCTCTTAAACCTGTTCTTACAGAAGGTTCTCGGTGCTGCTGCTCCCCAGGTCAGCAAGTATTGTCATGAGGCCTTTGGGAGAGAGAGAAATGAGAATCTGAGCATAGATGAGCACAGAAATGCAGGACTCACAGCTGGCCAGTCTTGCTCATTTTCTTCTAGGTTACCAAGGCTATAAATAAGGGGAAGCAGGAATGGCCTGGAAATCAATTTGCAAATATCGAAAAGGTCACCATGGTACAGAGTAGTTTGCTGCATTACTCAGAATATATGATTTGTTAAAATGTGTATGTCATATCTCTAATGGTAATAATTGTGACACAAAGAAGAACAGGTTGCCAATCTCCTGTTAATAGTTTTAGAACAGACTGGAATCTATTTTCAGGACCTTCTTACATTGTGCCTTTGGGTATCTTACTTTGTAGCAAATTTATTAATCTGTTCTTTTGTAATTAAACTTTTATTTTGAAAAAATCACAATTCCCCGACATATACCTCTCATTGACATTTTGCCACCTTGGCATCTCTTTCCATATGTGTGTATATACATACATGTATATATACATATATATGTAAATACATTCTTATTCTTATATAGGAAATATTTTTAGCCATTTGGTTGTAAGTTCAGCTGCAATCTCTTAAGAACAAGGAGATTCTCTTAAAAGATCTCACTGCAATTTTCAAGTTCAGGTAGTAATTCATTCTTAAGAGTACTGTGATTTGAAAATCTTGCCTTTTATTATTTTTTTTCCAGGGAGATCAATTCCATAATGAAACAGCCTCAGATGTCTATGACTGATATTTCCAAAATGAAGGCTACCTTGTTACTCTCAGCAACCCTCTTCCCAATTATTCTTGCATGCCCTTTCCTCAGCCTCTTTTTATTATCATTATCTACCTTTTGTTCCCTTTACATTTCCCTCTTGCAATTGATATTTTCAAAGGCCACTTACAGCTGTTCTCTGTTCAGCTAAGCAATTTAATTACATTTCTGGAAGCTGCATTACTTATGTAAGTATACATGCCTAAAGAAGAAATCTTGGTGACATTTTACAGTTTGGCAGGTGACTGTATTTCCTCCAGCCTTGGTAGGAGGACACTTCATTCAAACTTTAAGATCCTTCTAGAGTAAGTAGGTCAGTGGCTGATGTGGTATTTAACATTGGGGCTATTTGAAAAATCACAGGCAAAACACATCCTGGTAGATCCTCTTAGAAAGCCTTTGCCCTTGTCAACAATTCAGCCCCTCATGTTTTGGCTGGCAGTTCTGAGCTCTTTTAGGATATTTTCCCTGAGAAGAGGAGAGATCCTAAAAGACTGGAGAAATGATATTGATCCCAAAGAAGAAAATGTGGTTTAACAGTCTATTTTGGAACTTTTCAAAAGCAATTGCCAAGTAGAAATAGGGCCTCCTTCTGTAAAAAAACAAAAAACAAAACTTATCCCAGAAAGATCCTGTCTCCAGGATCCAGTTTAGTAGGCTGAAATCAATGCATGCAGCTAAAAGGATGAAAGGAGATTTCATGGTCTGGTGCATAGTCTGTATTCTTCGAGCCCTGGTTGGGGGTTTTCTTTGGTTGCCTGACTAGAGGCAAGGATTAGTGACGTAGTGCTTGTTTTCAGTGAACTGGGCTTCTCTGCTTGTTCCACCTGAAGCCCAGGCTGTGGGAGTCCGGGTCCCTGTAACTTTTGCAGGTTAGGATGGATGGGGTTTACTTAGCTACATTCACACTCAAGCACCAAGAAGAACAGTATTTACCTTTTGAGAATGGTCAGATTTTTCTTTTATTTACAACAACTAAAGGAGGAAGGATAGTCTCTTTGGAAGGTGAATCAGGCTCATTTGTGTAGCCAGAGAGGATAAATTTTTGATTGGTTCTCTTCCTATGCCTTGGATTTGGTGGATTAGTTTGAGGAGAGAAGGAATACCACCATCACCACCACCCTTAAAATGTTCCTACAATCAAATATAGTCCCTGAGCTCTTTAAAACCACATCCCTAACTAAGGCACCCCTAGTGAGGTTCAGAATGCTGGTATCTTTCTGACCAAATAAGAGTAGGACAAAAAATATATTGCACACACCATCCTCCCATAACATTTTACTTTCAAGAATTAGGTACAAGAAATCTCTTTTTATAAGCTGTACTCTTTAATGGAACCACAAAAATATTGGTTCCAAATATTCCAAAACCTGTCAAGATTCTTAGTATTTAGTTCCAGGGCCTGACACATAACAGTGGCTTTCAAACTGTAATTCCTGGACCTACAGTATTAACATCACCTGAAAACTTGTAAGAAATGCTTGTTATATGCTTTTTAGAAATGCTGTTGGAACCACTAGAATTGGGACTCAACAGATATTTGTTAAAAATAATGCTGAGTTCTTAATTCTAAAACTGCTACTAATATGTTGTAAGGCAGCAGTTCTCAAATTTTAGAGTGTATCAGAATCATCTGGAGGGCTGGTTTAAATAGGGATTGCTGAGCCCTACCCCTGGTATTTCTCATTCAGCAGGTTTGGGGTGGGGCTTGAAGATTTGCATTTCTAACACGTTCCCAGGTGTTGCTGATGCTGCTGTTCTGGATCCCACTTTGAGAACCATTGGCCTGAGACAGTGGTTCTCATCCATGACTGAACATTAGAATCACCTGGGAGAGAAGAGCGAGGACCTGGGCACACCTTGGACCTAATTATTCAGAATCTGTATAATTGGGCCTAGGCATGGTAGCCTTTAAAATTTCCCAGGTGCTTCTAAGGAGCAGCTAGGTTTGAATTCCACTGATGAATCCCTAAAGCAGGGAGCTCTAAAACACTGATGCCTGGAGCCCTATCCTACAGATGGTAATATAATTGGTTGAGGTGCAACCTGGGCAGTGGGAGTCTTATGAACTTCTCAAGCGATTCTAATAAGCAGCGGTTAATTGAATTATTTATATTGGAAGAGAACTTATTTCTATTGAATATTGTATATTCATATATAAATATATAGAGAATATTTATATTGATTATTGAACTATGCTTATTAGAATAAGGGATTCTAAATAAACAGTTAAGAACCATTGCCCTAAAGATACCTTCGAGCTCTAAGAATTTCATGATTTTAGAATAATCCTATATATAGGATACAATATTCAAGGAAACATGGAGAGCACTGCTGATTTGTTCTATAGTCATTTTATGGTTCCCAAGTTTATAGTGAACTGATTTCATTAGTTATGATGGTATCAGTTAAATTTTGAATTAAATACTTAAGTGGTCATGAAATATATTTAGTTTCCAACAAACTCATTTTTGTTCAAAATGTATATATTTTTGTTTGGACAAATATCTTAAGTGAGCACAATTTTATTCACACATTTCTTGCCAGTTAATGTTTATCTCTATTATAGTTAAGTTGCAGTATAGTGGGGATTAAATAGATAAGGACTCTGGGCCTACCACTATAACAGATATTTACCTCTCTTGTTTGGTTGATTGGGTTAAAATTCACATATCATTAAGGATATGGTACATAGGTAGAGCAAGACCTCACAGAAACACTCAGCAGCCAGAGAAGCCCTCTTTACAGGGGATTGTTGAATTAGGGAAGCACCAATAAAGCCTTGGAAGCCCTGCCCTGGTCTGTAAAGCAGATCCCCTTCTGGGGGTCTGGGCAGTGAGTGCTTAAATGACACTTATTAAAGTAACAAGGTACTCCTGAATATTAACAGGATATTCATTAAACTTATTTATATCCATCTTTATGAGGTATAGAGTAGCCATCAAACATTGTGTGATGTTGAACAAGTTACTTAACTTTCCCATGACTTAAATTTCTCATATGAAATATAATATTTATCTTGAAAATTGTTTTAAGAAGCAGATGAGATAACATTAAAGCATTTTTAACCCAGTATCTGATATGTAGTAGAAATTCAGAAATGTTCTCTTTTTTCCCCTTGTCCTTTCTAACGTTAACAAAAAGGAGTCTTCCTAGGTTCCATAATGTCATTCTGTTTGTCCATCATCATCATCATCATCATCATCACCGCCACCACCACCAAATATTTCCCTTTCTCTCTCTTAAAATTTATTGGACAGCTATACCATCTCATCCACTTGGTACTTGGCACTTGGGAATACAGAATTAATATAGTCCTTGCCCTAAGCACACCCAATCTAGTGAGGAATCAGACAAAAAACTCATGAATATTATACCTAAGATGTGAAAGTAGATCTAGAAGCAGCATAGAAGAGTTGTACCTAAATGTAGATGTGGGATGAGGGAGCATTTGGGAAGCATCCTGAAGGAGATTAGTCCTAGGAATTAAGCAAGGGTTACTTAGGTTTGGGGGTGGATAACATGGGGGAAGAGGGGAGCCAAGGGGAGAGAATTCCTGGCAGAGAATAGCATATGCATAAGGGTGTGTTTGTGAGTGGGTGCTGTGTGAGAAAGCATGACATAGGTTAGTGTGGTTGATCTGCTTGGGAACAGTGGGGCAAGCATGAGGGATATGGCAGGAAGGATAGGCAAATGCCAGATCACAAAAGATCTGTGCTGGTGATTCTAAAAGTGTGGTCCCCAGACCATCAGCATCATCTGGGAACTCATTAGAAATAAAAATTCTTCTGCCCTACCCTGAACATACTAAATGAGAAAAGTTGGGCACAGAGCCTAGAAATCTTTGTTTCAAAAAGATCTCCTAGTGATTGTGAGGCACACTAAAGCTTGAGAGACATTCTATATCATAGTTAATAATTTGGCCATTATTCCTGAAGGAAGTTGGGAACTGTGAAAGGATTTTACATATGACTACTATTATTTTTTGAAGACAGTCTGGCAGCAAGGTAAAGGAGGAATGAGAAGGGTGCATGGAGGAGGCATGTATACTGGAGTTAAGTCATAGGAAGACAGGGAAGAAATTTGAGACACTTGGGTTAGAATGTAGCTGCCTGGTTAAGTACCTTGATCATAAAAATACATTAGGTCTAGGATATAAAGAATATTTGGCTCCTGCCCACATGCTGTTGATAATCTAGAATTGGATTCATTTCTTCAGAGAATGCCTTTTATGAACCCAATACAACACCATCCATAGTTATTGAGCATCTACTTACTCTGTGCAGGGGAGAGTCTGTGTAATCACCCTGGTTGACCTACACAGGACTGCAAGGAGAATCCTTTACTGCCCTTCCCACTTGGGAAAAACTGGGGTTGAAATGATGCCACAAAGAGACTGTTTAGTATATAAAGAAGTGAAAGGTGATGGTTAGAACAACAAAATAGTTCATTTGGATTGTAATTTTTATGATTCCACAAACAAATATGTGGTGACATCAAACTCTGCAAATTTATCGACTCATTCTGTTTGGTCTTTATTTTTTGAATATCACAGTTCTGGGCTTATTTGTAAAACCAGTGAGAGAACTCCCTAGTGAAAGCTGGTTTTCTGCTAGCTGTAAGAAAAGGGGCCAGACTAGATTTTGCTCATGCTAGATTCTTGCTTATTCTCAGCAACAGAAACAGACAATTGCATTCATATCTATATAGAAAAGGTGTGAGAGGAAAGGTGGACCACTGGTAAAGCTGGGGTATATAGAAGTTGGAATATAAATGTAAGCCTGTTCTCCAGAGCTGGGAGGGAAGAGAAAAGGAGATGCTTCGTTGGCTGAGAGAGGAAGACAAAATATTTTTCCAGATATTTGACAGCTTTATCTTCCCATCTCTACTTTCCTCCGAACCCTTGCGTCTTTGCTTAGAGTCGGCTATAAAACAAGGAGTGAACCCCTATTCATTTCTGTGTGCTTTCAACGAAAAGTCGTTGCATAAGGACCGAAATAAGCGGCTGAGAATAGGTGCATGACTTGTTGAGCATACAAATCATCCCCCCACCCACCCAGTCTTCAAGGGAGAGAGAGAAAAAAATCCCTCCTTTTACTCTCTCCTTGCAGCCAGTGCTCTGCCTGAGCAGAGGAGGCTAAGGCTGGTTTTCATGCACTCCTGTAGCATTCCCTGCAGGAAACTTTTTTTTTTTGCAAGGGCTTGCTTGGACGGAGACAGTGGGTGTCCTGAGGGTTTCTCTCAGGGCAAGGGCCCCAGACCTGGAGACACTTCTGTCTCTTTAAATTCCAGCTGTGTGGCTGGGAAACAGCGCCACTCGCTGCCCAAGCCGGCTGGCAACAGCCAGCGAGCTCGCGCTTTCGCTCCCGGCAGCGCGCCGCGGATCGCTCAGCTCGGCCCGCGGGCGGCGGCGCGGGGCGGGGAGGTGCGGCCGGGCTGAGGAGGGAAGAAAGAGCCAGCTGGCTGCGAGAGGTGCCGCGCCCGGTCCCGCGCCCCGCTCTAGGTGACCATAGCAATTTCCTTTGGGGTGACAAGGATGTGCCTGGGTTTTTTTTTCCTTCCTTTTCTTCTCCTTAAGACGATTTCCATAGTAACCTGATCAAGGGGCTCAACACCTATTGCAAACCTGAGGATTTCCGCGGCCCGCCGGCATGACCTCGGCCAGGTAATGCTGCGATTTCTTTCTTTTGCATTGCAAACCACTGCGCTCCTTGCAAAGTTCCTTTTGTGGAAAATCTCCGAGCCCAAGGCAGCCAGGGATATTTGCAACAGCATGTTCTTTTCCAGGTGCCTGCGACGGGTCCCCTTCTCTGCTGCTCCCCCAGGATCCATTATTAGATTTTTATTTAAAAGAATTGGTTGCCATTTGATTTTCCCATCGCTGCACTCTTTGCTTTTTTCCCTGAGACTAGTGATGGGGCTCAGGGAGAAGTCGGGTGGGGGTGGCGAGAGCGGTCCAGGGAGTGGCGGGTTCCCAGGGGCTGGCTGCGGTGTGCCACTTTGGGCATCTCGGCGTTGCATGAGTCCGGCTGGGGTCGCCGAGAGAGCTGTCAGCACCAGGGAAGAGGAACCCGGAGCTCAGCGTTTCTAGAGGAGCCTGCTAGGAATGCAGGCTTTGGGGTGATGGAGCGCTTGGCTGGGTGACTGGCGAGCGTCAATACATCACAGCTTTCCTTCCTATTCCTCCTCCCCTCCTCGGGTGCTTCTTTCTCTTTGCCCATCCTCATTTATTTTCTTCCTTTCCTCATTTCCCGTTCTATTCTATTGCCCTCCCTGCTCTCTACCCCCCTTCATTTCTTTATTTCCTTTACCCTTAAAATAAAAGGGCATCGTTTGTAACCCTTTCGTTCTGCTAACATGGGAAGAGCTGTGAAACCTGCAGCGTGGCTACCTTAACCTGGTCGTTTTCAGACCCTTTCTCATCCATCAACATGTTTGTTTCCTGAGTCTATTGATCTTTCCCGATTCTGCAGAAATGCCTTCTAAGCTGGGCGTCTGTATGACAGAATCAGAGTTCTGCAGCTTGCTTCAGTGCTTCAAGTATGACATGTATTGTAAAGGCTGCTTGTGTTAAATCTGAATAAGCCAGGTGTATAAGAAAATGCATTTTAAAAAAATATCTAGTCTTATTCTAGAGAAACTTCTTTCCTAAATTATTAATAAACTCTTTCCCCTCTTTGAGATTTAATTTTAGGAGACTTGGAAGACATTCCCGCCTCATCCCCCAGTTTATGGGGGACATATAACTTCTATCACCTTAATTATCTCTTCTTTGATCCTTTTTCCGTTTTGTGCTTCTGAGTTACTGGAATGAATGGCTCATAATTAAGGTTCAGAGGCTCTTTTCCCAAAGGCCAAACTGAATGAAGTGGCATCCTTTGGTAGGAGGAGCCAAGAGAACCAGGGGGTTAGACAGAGCCCACCGAAGAATAGAATAGGCATAGCAACTCCTGTGTGAAATACATAACTAGACCCAGACTCTATTACTAAAAACATGAGAACACAATAAAACCAGGTTTTTTGTTTTGGGTAGTTGTGTAGTGCATGCATAACAATACTAGGTAAGTATAAGTTAATTTTTATTATGTAAAAACACAAAGGTCAACTCTATGTAGAAACCATTCTGCTTCGTTTATGATGAGGCACTTCCTCACCATGGTTTTATTTTTCTTTGAAACATAAGATGTCTGTATCATGTAAAAACAAAGGGAAAAAACAGAGGAAGGTTTCTATTTAATTAGAAAAATAATTTATATTGATTTTTTAATTCTCAAATATCTAATTGTTATGCTCATAAGTTTTCCTGAGGTCAAAATACTTCATAGATAAAACAATACTAATTAATGGTTTTTCTCCGCTCTCTTTCAGTGGTAGACATAGTTTACATAGAAAGAAGGTCTCAGTTTTAGAGAGCCCCCTTTGCCTCCTTTCCTTTGTTTGCACATTTGTTTTTATATCCAGCTATTAATATAGGATGAAGGTTCTTAGAGCAGAAAACTAATCAGGGAGAAGAAAAACTGATATAACGGAAACTATACCTAAACCAAGAAAAAATAATCATTGCCGTGCCATGCCATTCTGTTGTCTTTGTGTTTAGCCAATTAAGAAGCTGTGCGTTTTAAATGTATTTTCATCTTCTTAGTTCTATACCTGATACTTTTCATACCAGAGATCATATTTAGAGTAATATTACAAAGTTTAGAGGAATAATTTAAAAAGACTTAAAATTCCTTTGCTAGTGAAATCCAAAAAGAATGTGTTTTTTCTCCCCACCAACATTTTATTCTTCCTCCTAGTGAGCAGTGATTGTAGTAATGATATTAACGTTGTTCTTGTTACTTGGACTTCCACTTTTGGTGTTTCCTTAGTGGGGGTGTGGGGTTCCCTTGGCACTTTTACAAGATGCCTCTGGCAGGCTGAGTGGCTCGTGAATACACAATTAATTATAGGTGTAATAAAATGTTCATTTTTCTTGTTCTTGGTTTAAGAGATGTTATGCCCTCCTGGTCATTTACTATTTTGGTGTGATGCTCCCTTCTGTGTGTGTGTATATGAAGGATTTGACGTAAAGTTTCTTCAGATTAACCCTTGTGTGATTTGAGGTTAAAAGATATATCATATTATTAACAAGTCATAAATTACTCTTATTTATAGAACATTGATCCTGAAACTGGCTTTGCTCCCCCTATGATCTATATATGGATTCTTTAATGAAAGGTTGGCAGTAATGAGTTACCTTTTCTCTATTAGGGAACAATTCCCTCAAGTTTACTTACCTCAAGTTGTTATTTTCATGCCAGGGTGTAACCAGTGTTTCTCGTCTGATATTTTAATAGACTGTATTGCCAAACACTGCTAATTACCAAGAATATATTTTGTTAATTATGAAATGGGTATAAGACAACATATCTCTCAAGTTGTCTGGAGGGCTCCAGGTGAATCATCCCTGAAACCCATGGCAACACAAAATGGCTGTCCTGGGTGCAAGCTGAAGTGTGGACACAGATCCAACACTTTATGATCATTGAAGGACTGGAAATGAGAAGAATTAGTGCCCTGGTTCTTCTGTATAGATCAACATTAACTTTTTGATTCTGATCATAACAACAATCCCCAGGCCTAGTTTTGCAATGACCATTCGCTCCTTGTTTACTTGAGGAGTGTTAACAGTCTCAGAAAATCATTCTTTTAAGCTTTTTTTTTCTAATGAAAATAAGTTATAGAGCGTTGTGTATGTACATCTGACTTTGTGTGGAGCTGGGATAATTAGTGAGCATATCACCAAGTCAAAAATGAGGGACTGTCAACCTCAGAAGTGTTGGGAGTCAGGGAGTTGTGTGTAGAAGTAGGAATGGTAACGGTTGTAGTCCTACTTTATATGACAGGACGGAGTTATTCTTGAGGTGGCCTCTTTAGTCACAACTGTCACTTAACTTCACTTTCTCCAGAAGAAAAATGGACATAATCATCTTTCTCCTATGTTTGAATTCTCAAACAAAAGATGTAGTCATGTACACATACGAGGGTATACATGTAGCAGTCGTGGACTCTTAAAAGACATGCGTGCAAATTCAGAGGCAACAGAAAAGACTACTCAGTAGAGATCTTTCCTTGAACCATTGATGGGGGCATAATGATGCTGAATTTTTCCTTCCATTCAGGAGAAGGCGAATGTATTTCTCTGAGTGATGTGTGGATATTGGCAGTAGATATTCAGTGACTAATCACATAACCTGAAATGCAGAACTGAATATCTCAGCAGGCAGTACCCTTTAAGTTATATTAATGCAAGGGAGCAATAACATTTTCCCCACTTTTTTTGAACCATTTACAATCTTTCTCTGCCCCCACCTCATTTTGTAAGGGAAAGGAATTTTCTATAAGGTTAAGTGGACTTCAAGGTAAGAAAAATTCCCCAGAGCTATCTTTCTGCTCAGACTTCATTTTTCCTCCCAAGTCTGACTATCAACAATAATATCTGATATGAGCCTCTGGTGGTGATGTTTCCATAAGTCATCATTCTTTTCTGTCCCAAATGAAGTCTCAGAATAAGCATTACAGTGGCATCAATTGTGGATTCAATGCTTCATTCAAGTTGGTTAAGTAGCTGAATGGTCTTGTTTAAAAGAAAAAAAGCTCCAGGTCTTTAAAATATATATGTTTACTATTCACTCATTTTAAAAGGATTTTGAAATGTTTGGAGGAAATAAGCCTGGTCCCTGCAAGTATTTAAAAGGTGTTTATTCATGTTATTAGATTACAGTGTTTGTACAATGATGCTTTTTGCTAATTTATGCAACGTAATTTTCATAAGAGTGCTAGCAGTTGGGACATTTGCTAGTTGGACTTGTTTGGATAAGTACTTGAGCTAATGGGACTTAGAGATTTCAAGGTTTCCCCAAAGAAGGTATACAAATGACCAAAAAGCACATGAAAAGATACTCTACATCCTTAGCCATTAGGGAAATGCAAATCAAAACCACGGTGAGATACCATTTTACACTCACTAGAATGGCTACTATTTAAAAAAATGGAAAATTATAACTGTTGGAGAGGATGTGGAGAAATAGGGACACTTGTTCATTGTTCATGGAATTGTAAAATGGTGCAGCTGCTGTGGAACACAGTCTGGCGCAATTCCTCCGGAAGCTAAGTATAGAATTACCATAGGACCTGGCAATCCCACTTCTAGGTATATGCCCAAAAGAACTGAAGTCAGGGACTCAAACAGATATTTGCAAATTCATGTTTGTATTGGCATTATTAATTGCCATATGATGGAAGCAGACCAATGTCCATCAACAGCTGAATGGATTAAAAATGTATATACACACAGTGCAATATTATTCCTCTATAAAATGGAATGCATCTGGAAGATGTGTCGGGTGAAATAGCTAGGCACAAAAGAACTAATTATTGCATGATCTCATGGATTTGAAGTAATTAGAATAAGCAAATTCATAGCATTAGAAACTAGCATACATGTTACTAGAAACTGGGGTGGGAAGAGGGAATTAAGAGTTATTGATAAATTGGTATAGAAATTTTGTTTAGGGTGATGGAAAAGTTTGGTAATAGATTGTGGTGATGGTAGCATGACACTGAATGTAATTAACAGCACTGAATTATATATCTGAGTTATATATTTGAATGTGGTTGGGGGGACATTTTAGGCCGTACAACACTGGCAGTGAATTCTAATATAAACTGAGAATTATAGTTATAATAATATTCCTTCATCAGTTGTAACAAAGGTACCACACTAATACAAACAGGTAATATGTGGGTTATACTTGAACTCTGTATCCTCTGCGTGATTTTTCTGTACTTAGAACTTCTCTAATAAGCAAACTGTATATTAAAAATATTTAGAAAGCTTTTGACATACAGCAAATACTCATTCAATATTGGCTGCCTCTGTTATTGCTGTTGATGCTGCTGTTGAATGCATTCAAAGGGTGCAGTTTTTTTTCTTGTTTAGATTTATTTTTCTTGCAAGTCTAAATGTGAACCATAATACCTATCTACATAGGAGCCATACCCCTTCCACTGGACTCTCCCTTAGTTTTTCTCCTGATAGTCTCAAACTGAAAAAATGACTAGGTGCTTGGGAGACAAGAATACTTTTTCCCCCTGATTTGGCTTCATTCTCCTCGTTTCCAGAAAATCTTATCTTAACCCTTTTTTATATGCAGTTTCAAGATTTTGAATGGAGTTTTCATTAAAAAATTTGAAGTCTAAATCAGGATTAGCTCTAGTGGTAATATGTTAGCTACAGAGAAAACTCTGACAAACGTAAAACTTCTACCTTTAGCATTATGGTGCTGTTTATTCACAAGCTACAACTGCCGACTGTGATCCTAAAACTACCAACTTTTACTAAAGAAGTTTGCTGAATAAATTTTTGTGAAATCTCGTTAATGGGGTGTCATTTGGTTAAAGGTAGGATGTTTCTTTTTGTTTTGTGGGTGCCTATGTTAAGAGCTCTATTGCATAGGTAACTTTCTTTACAATTTTAGACATCTGCAAAATGAATGCGTTTTATTAGGATACCTCTTTTTTTTATTATAGAAAGCTTTGAACAAACAGAAAAGCTGAATGAAT
>PVKY010010706.1:0-12465 GCA_004027775.1 Bradypus variegatus
GCTGAATTTTAATATCTCTGGATCATCAGTGTACAGTCTGTCTACACTGTCACAGCCTCAAACAAATTTGAGGCATTCCCAGAGGTGTGATTAGAAAACACCCTTCCAACCCTTAATCTCCCAGTTGTGCAATTTCACAGGGCTGGGTGCCTCAGCAATTCTCTTCAATGCACACCCAACACGGAGGTAGGGACTGTTCGAGGCAGTGCCTTCACCGCCACCAGTAGCAAATGACATCTAATTTCAGGTCTTCAACAAACTCACTTCAGCAGAGAGCCCCTGCTTGTGCGGTTCCAAACTTGCAAGGATATCTTACAGTGTTGGCATTCTTTGGATTCCTGTTTATTGATTTACTTTTTTGTTTGCTTATTTGTCTGTATATTTTAGGCTGATGCTACTTTCAAATTGCTGCCTTGACTGCAAATACTTTCCTTTCCCAGGCATTGCACTGCAGAATTCTGGATTCGAGGTAAGACAGAAGATGCCACCGTGAAACTAAGCCTCCATTTTTGGCTGAAGAAATTGATGCTATCAATAAAGGATGATCCATTAGAGGATTGGATGAAGTAGCACATGCAAAAAGTTCTCTCAGTGCCCGGCTCTCACTAAGGGCCCGCTGACTGTTGGTGATTTGTATTATCCAGGTCTACACCAAAGGCAAGTGGCGGCATGCCGCTCAACAATGCCGAGACTTAAACCCTGACCATGGAGCAGTTTTTCGGTGGATCCCTATCTTTGGATTCTACGTTTTTGGGGGAGCACAAGAACAAATAAACAAAGGTACAGATAAGTAGGAATGTGGTGACTAAGAATATGGTGTGGGGAAGACGAATATTTCTTTTATTACAAGATACCAAAATGCTTTAGGCAGCTGTGGGAGACCAGATACACTGTTTTCTTATGTGTTTTGTCTGTAAAATGTTTGGTTGTCATTACGGACTCTCTCAGAAGTAATCTCCAGGACAGTAAGCCTTGTTTTATTCTCGGATTATATTCTCTCCTTTTACTTTGTCCTGTTTCTAATATGAAACAAATTAGAATTCTAGAACAAAGCGGTTCCGAATCCCTACCTCTGCCCTTCATTCACTGTGTGACCGGCCCAAAATTATATAACACCCTAAGCCCAAGTTTTCTTCTTTCAAAAATGGAGATAATTAACCATAATTTACACAGATCCCATGAGGATAAATACAACAACCTAGGTAAGCATTTAGGGTGGGATCTGCCACTTGGTAACTACTCAACACATTTTAACCATTGTTTGTAATGACATTAACAAGATATTCCAGATATGTTTTGTAACATTTATAGTGGTCATTAACATCTAATTTCTACAGATATTCTTTTAAGAACCTTAATTAAATAAAGGGGAAAAATCCATGTAAATGTATATATTCAAATCACACACGTATCTGGAAATTTCAAAAACTGGCTCATAGCTTTAAGTATCAGACTGTAACTTTCTTATTTAATTTCTTGTATAATATATTATGATAAAACATAAAGAGCAAAACTGTGAGTTTTCATAACTACTCTCGATTCCTGCATTCTGTCTTCTGCCTTGAAGCTAAGCCTCAAGCCTACATCCTACTCTTGTTCCCGGTTGACTGTGGGATGGGACTATGGGAACCTGCACCAATTGAGCAGTAAGTCCTTCCACCAGTTGCTCCAGGATGCCCGGGCAAATGACATAAGGCAGGCAGCAGCTCACAGAAAGTGCTCTGTGGAAGTCAGAGTTATTATAAGGATGGAGCATTCCCTTCCCTTCCCTTCCTGCACTCCCCCACCCCCATCCTCCATCCTAACTCAGTCTGTAGCAGAAGATGCACCATTCGCCCAGCAGATATTTTGAGTTTTAGATGCTGGGTGTAAAGCCATGAAAGGGTAGAGCCCTTGCCAGAGAGGGGAAGTCACTTTCTGGTGGCAGAGAGAGCTAGGAAGCCAATAATGGATGATTTCTCCAATTTCAAACAGTGGTCTGCTTTGTGACAAAAAATACATGAAGGTAAGGGGATGGAGTAACGAAGGGGAGAAGAGTGTACTCGGGGAAGGCCTCTTTGAGGAAGGACTTTGGACCTGATCTACAGTGTGTGCCTTGTGAGGGTCTGGGGAAAGGAGGTCCTGGGTTGAGAGAATAGAAATTGCAAAGCCCTTAAGTGGGAAATTACTTTGGTGTTTCTGAAGAATAGGGAAAAGGCTAGGGTATATGGGTTGTAGGAAGTGAGGTAGAGAGACTGGGAGCCAAGATTGAAAAGGTTGGCAATATTGGAGTTCATTTCAGGAATGTGGATTTTATTCTCAGTGTAACGGGAAGCCATTGGGAGGTTATTCAAGCAAAGGGACGGTGTGATGTGATTTATGTATTAAAAAGAAAACTCAGTATCGCATGGAGAACAGCCTTCTGGGCATCAAGAAGGGACCCAATCAGAGCAATTAGGAAGACACTGCAGAAGTCCAGCTAAGACGTAGTGAAGGCTTAGAAACATCAGTATTGGAGACAGTGAGAAGTGATCAGCTTCAGGAAATATTTAGACTATAGAGTCAACAAGACTTGCTGATGGATGAAGCATGCCATGTGAGAACAGGAGAAGAACAAGGAGAACTTTTAGGTTCTTGGCCTCAATAATTGGTATCATTGGCTGAGTAGGGGATGGCCAAAATAAAAGCGGAATTTTGTAGGGAGGGGTATAAAGAATTGTGTGTTGGAGTTTATGTTTGAGTCACCTAGTTATAGATCCAAATTGGTATACTGTGTCAGTAGTTGGTTATACAAGCTGGAAGGATGGTTGGGGCTGAACATATAAACCCGGGAGTTGGTCAGACTGACGAAACCATGTAGATAAAGTGGTTTAAATCCACAGACTAGGAAAGGGTTTCTCAAAGATGGTGCTATTGTGTTGATATTTTGGGTCAGGCAATTCCCTTTTGGGGGGTGGGGGCTGTCCTGTACATGATAGGATGCTCAGGAGCACCCCTGGCCTTAATGTACTATTTGCCCATCCCCCCCCAGTTAGGACAAAAATGTCTCCAGACATTGTCAAATGACCTCTGGGGGGGACACAATTGTCTCCCCTTGTGAATCAGTAGATTCTACGTACTTGTTGATGGAGTGCAGTTAGAGAAAATAAATGGCAGGAGAACTGAGCCCTGTGTCACTAACACCTGAAGGTTGGGGGGATGAGAAGCCAGCACGGGAGTTAGAGGAGTGACTCCTGAGGTGGAAGGAAAACCCGAGCATGTGGTGTCCCCAATCCAAGAGAAGGAAGCTGTCAAGGAGGACGAGTTTGCTCAGTGTTCTGAGGGTCGGAAAGATGAGGAAAAAGACCTGACCATTGGATTTGTAAGATGGAGGTCATCTGTGACCTTGACAGGAGGTATCTTAATGTAGTGAAGAGAATAAAAGACTCATTGGCATGGACTGTGGAGAAAATGGGGGAGGATTTTGGGAAGTGGATACAGAAAGCATCAGCAACATTTTGTTGAAGAGTAAAGCAGAAAAATGGTGTGGCCACCATAAGGGAATGGGGGAGGTAAAAAGGATATCTTTTTTAAAACCTGAAAGATACAGTAGAAAGTGGAATAATTACAGAAATAAAGTTTGAGGGTAGGGAAGGGAGGATGGACTTCAGTTCACTGGAAGGGATGGCTTTAGATAATGAACAACTATTGCTGTGGCCACTGTAAGAGGAGGGAAAACAGGATACATGGGTACAGATGCAGGTAAGTGGAGATATATATATACCCACTTGTGGGAAGATGTGGTAGTTCTCATGCAATTACTTCTGCTTTCTTAGGAAAATAGCAAGCTAATTCATTAGCAAAGAATGAGGAATGAAATTGTCACCAAGAGTGGAAATAGGAATTCTCTAGGCATGTGTAGAAAGATGGTTCCTATTTGAGATTGGCGGTGAGAGATTTGAAGTGAGCAGACACGTGCCACCTTGAGGTTTGTTGCACAGCTTTGCTCTGTGACTGGGCTTCTCGTCCAGGATCTCACATCTACTCAGAACTGCCCATGTCCTCCCATCCCTACTCCACACACATTTCAGGCAGGGTTCCCGCTGTGCATGGGCAGATTTCCTGAGTCCGAGCTGTCTTCGATGGCCAGTGCTTGTGGGAACTTTGTGCATGGCAGCTACAAAGCGCTGCATGCCTGACCTCTGCAGGGATGATCAGGGTCCCAGGCTTCACGCAGTCAGCTGCCCCTTCCACCTCCAACACCAGTGCAGAAGCGCACACTTGATGCCCAGTCCCCAGTGCTTTTGGGATTCAGTGGAAGTTTTAAATAAAAATTGGGAAGATGCATTGGCAAAGGCATGTCAAATACTAGTGGGTATTTCAAAGTTCCTCATGGGGAACAAAATTCCTATAGATACTACAAATATAAATGATCAGGGTTTTTTATGGGATAATTGAAGGACTTAGTTAGATGAAGAAAGTAGAAATCAAGAAGATTGAATATGGTAGAGTTGCTGTGCCAGTGAATGAGATCAGAACCTTAAATAAGATGATTTTCTTGGAACACTGTGCCCTAAGCAAAAATGATAAAATAAAATAAATCAAACAGCAAATCCGGGGATAATACAGCAATGTCTTCAGGCATTCGATGTGAGAGTTTCACATCTAGTTGGATCCCGATGTAGCACATGTGTGCGTGGTGTGTGCGGATGTGCGTGTGTGCGGATGTGTGCATGCGTGTGTGCACGTATGTGCCTGTGTGTGCGGATGTGCATGTGTGTGCGTGTGTGCACGTGTGCGTGAGTGTGTGCATGTGCGCACATGTGTTTGCATGCATGTGCATGTATGTGCGTGTGTGCATGTGTGCATGTGTGCGCACACTGGGGAGACTGGAAGGCAGCTGGGTCGTGTTTGGGAGGGAAATCTGAAGTGGTCAGACTAAACATTGATTTCTCGAACCTATCAAACTCTAATATACATTTTAGATTTCTTTTTAGATTTCTAATAGAGCCAACCTCTACATTAATTACAGAGTTTTCAAGCATTTGGAAATATTTCCCTAAAAATCCTGACCTGAGTTTTTGTTGCTGTTCATTGGTCTTCCCCTTCTTTCCTGACGGCAGTCCCGTGAGTCCGCCGGTCTCGTGACCCTTTCTGTGCCCCCCTGCATCGTTTTGGTCTGTTTTTCTCCTTCAGTTGTGGATCATGTGACCCTCCCACTGCTTCTAGCTTTCTTGCCCTTTGCCTTCTCTCCGCCACTGGGGAAGAGACAGACAACTGCTTCCTGCCCTCACTTCCCAGTTGCCGCAGTGTTTCCCATCCCTACTCCTTCAATGCAATTGATAAGGAAACGCCATGTGCTTTTCAAAGCAGCCAGTTCTCTAGACAATTGCAGACAATGCAGGAAAAACTTTGTTCCTCAGGCTAAGCTATTCCGGACTGAGAAAAGCGGGAAAAGAACAGTGCATGTTCCATTCATTAAATTGAGAAATGGCTTCTAAAATCCCTTAAGACTCACAGAATCCTTCTCTTCTCACCCGAGTTTCTGGTGCGAGTAGCCTGCACTTGCTACTTTCGTTCTTCACCTTCTGCTCACTCTTCAGCCACCTGAAAGTAGGGGTTTGTCTCAAACACCCCTAAGAAAGTGCTCTTGCCAAGGTCTCAGTTTTCTTCCTCTTTCCAGCCCAGTTAAATGTTGGTGTTTCCAGGGACCCATCACTGCGGGTTCTCTTCATTTCTTTGTATTCCCTTGGGTGATCTAACGACCACCTCCTTGCAGGTGACCCTCTTTCCAGCTTGGATCCCTCATAATTATCCCAAGACATAGAAACTATTTGCTTTTTGGCCATTTCCACCTTGATGTCCCATAAGCATCTTAAACTCAATCTACCTAAAGCTAAAATCGTTTTATTTCCTGCAACTACCCTTTTCCTGAACTCAGCACTAGGCTAAAGGTGTCCATTTCCACCCAGTCAAGGAAAGTGGCTTCCACTGAAAATGACTCCAGCAGGGACAGAAAGCACATCAATGACAATAAATGACATTATCAAAACTACTAATAAATTACCTTCAAAAACATACCATACCAAGATGGCTTTAGAAGTGAATTAGTTCAACTTTCCATGGCATACATTTTGCCCTAATTAATTCTATTTAAACCATTTAAAGAAGGAAACCTCCAAGATCTTTTTTTATGATGCTAACATACCACTGACACCAAAACTTGAAAGAAGTAGTTCTAAAATAAATAATTATTCTGAGTAATACAAAATCTTAAAGTGATTATTAAAGGGATTTAGTAGTACATTGAAAGAAAACTATACCATGACTAAGTGACATTTATTTCTTGAATACATGGGTCAATAAAAAATTACAAATGGATCAAATAAATATATATTAGGAAGAAGTTAAAGGAGGAAAATTATATAATTTATATGAGACATACCAAAAGGATTTTGACAAAAGTCAACAATCATTTCTAAGGTTAGAAACCATTTGTAAGGTAACAATGGATAGATACTTTCTGAAGTCAGCATTAGACAATGATAAAACAGCAAAAATATTCAAATTAAAGCCTGGCACAAGATAAGCATGTTGATTTTTGCTACCATTTAAAACTGTTATTGAAATAGTCACTGTTCCAGTTTGCTAGAGCTGCCATTTTATGCAAAATACCAGAAACGGAGTGGCTTTTAAAAGGGGGGCATATTTGGTTACAAGTTCATAGTCTGAAGGCCATGAAAATGTCCAAATTAAGGCATCAGCAAAGGATAACACCTTCACCAAAGAATGGCCGATGGCGTCCGGATAGACTCTGTTAGCTGGGAAGGCACATGGCTGGTGTCTGCTGGTCCCGGGCTGTATTCTAGCTCCTCTCTCAGCTCCTGCGCATTTTTGGTTCTTTCACCCAGGATGTTTCTCTCTAGGCACCTGAGCATATCCCGGGGCAAAATTTGGGCTTCATCTCTTAGCTAAACGTCCTTCTGTCTGCATGTCCGAGCATGTCTAAGCATCAGTGTCAGCACGTGTCTGGGCCTGTGTGACTCTTTGTAAAGGATCCAGTAAACTAATCAATATACATGTTGAATGGGCAGGGCCACAACTCCATGGAAATAATTTGATCAAAATTATCACCTATAGTGGGGGGAGTCACATCTCCATGGAAACAACCTAATCCAAATATCCCATAAGATTGGATTAAAGAATATGTTTTTTTCTGGGGGACATAAAATATACAAACCGGCACAGTCACCGATGATGTTAGACAAGAGATGATTACTATTTGCAGATTTTATGATTAATTACCAGAAAATATGGAACGCCAGTACAAGACAATTCAGCAAGTTTACAAAATGTACACACCATAGTGCTCTCTCTAGAAATAATTATCAATGAGAAAACATGGTAAAAGTAACAGAAGGAAACATGTCGTTTATGATGGCAAAATAAATAACAAAACAAACAAAATAATATAGAATGCCTATGAATCAACTTAAAAGGAGATGCATTAAGTTTTAAAGAAAATACTGAAACCCTACGGAGGCCAACACCACCAGGTCCCCTGGAAACAGTGATCCCACGGCTAGTTGGATAAGGCCCGAAGAAGCGGCCTCCATCAAGCAGCCATGACCACAGATGGACCTGCTGGCACTGGGGCTCCCAGGAACTGAAGATTAGCCAGAGATCCGCCTCCTCCTCCAGCTGTGCCCAACTCGGAGTGTTTGTGTCTTTGGGATTCCCAGTAAGGTGACAGAAGGAAGCAGCCATCCAGCCAAATCACAGGAGCTCTTCCAGAGGGCAAAGAGGGGGCAGGGAACCACTTAAGTTTGCTCAGGCCTGGGAAAGGGGCCTGGGACACATTCCTGGGAAGGTTCTGCAGTCTGAGGACGCTGGCCAGCACGGGACTGTGGCCGCCTGCCCTTGTCCATTTCAGGCAACTTAATCATGCCTCATTAACCAGGAGGTCCTCTTCATACATGGAAGGAGAACCAAGGTTTTCTAATAAAGTTGATACCAAATCCCTCCCAGAAAGGGGTGGGAGGAGGGCACCCTCATGGGGAGAAACGTCGTTAGATATTACTTGAGGCCTTGCCAGTCTCCCTGCTTGCCTCAGGGGCTCGGCTCTTCCTTAAAAGACAGTCTAAGGATGGACATAAAGGCTTTGCCTTAATACCAACCCATTGACTGAGAAGCCAGTGCAAACAGTGACTCCCCAACATTTGAGGATGACAGTGGGAAATAAACATGGAGAGTCTCAGGAAGTGAGATGGTGAGTACACCCAGCCCGGTCCACTCGTCTTCAGTATGAGGCCCTCACCGGGCTTCTTCCAAAGATGAAACCACATCTCCCTCACCACCCTGGGTTCCTCAGAGCCCGGACCAGTAAGTGGGGCAAATCCCACCAGTGTTAGGATCCCTCCCAGTTTCTCGTTGCCCAGGGCCACAAGGTGTGACAATCCTCTTCAGGGAGAACCTGCTCCCAACCCCATGTGTTGGGTCGAGGATGGCCTCCCCATGAGTCCTCAGCATGGCTCAAGACTGAAGAGATGCGGGCGCCATTCTGTTCCAGCTCTACAGAGAGGGTCCCCATCGTTCACCATCAAACATATTATTATTATTTTATTGTTTCCATTCAGGAACTTAATTCTTTGAAAATTTTTGTTGTTACACTGCACATCATAATTCAATAATATTGAATTTGTCTTCTTACTTTGACATTACTCATCAAAGACATAATTTCTGCTCAGTCATGGTTATTATAGAATGAGCACCTGTGAGGTGCCCGGTGCATCTGGAAGTTGCCTTGCCTTCTCTTCAAAATAACTCTGTGAAGCAACCTCGATTTTCCCTTCCTGCCAATGAGGTCACTGTGGCTCACAGATATGAACTCACTTTACTAAGTCACTCAATGAGGGAGAGTGTGGTTTGAACTCAGGTCTCACCTCAGAGTTCATATTCTCTTCACAATGTCTTGCTGCTTTTCAGCAAGCAGACAAGTGTTAAATTGGTATAAATCCAGTGAAGAACAAAACAAATAAATAAAACCTTTTTATATATATTTTTAAAACTCTACCAAGGAACTTAAAAGAAGGCTTGAAGATGTAATACTCTAAGTATAACAATTCTACCTGACGTATCCTATAAATTCAATATGGCTTTCTCTGGGCCACTAGAAAATCTGGTTTTCTAATGAGAAGAAAAGAAAAATAAGGAAAAATAAACATGTGAGAATAGTCTGGAATATTCTAGATGGAAGGTTAGGGAGTAGGAACAAGCCCAAGAAAATATTAAAAATGTGTTATCCAATAAAGTAGACACTAGCTACATGTGACTATTTTAAAATTAAAATTAATTTAAATGAAATAAAATAAAAAGTTCCTTTCCTCAGTCACAGCCACATTTCAAGGGCTCAGCAGCCACACATGGTTAATAGTTACAATATTGGATCAAGTAAATAAAATATTTCCATAATTCAGAAGGTTCTGTTGGATACTCGTCTATTAAAGCATATCATTAAACCTTAATAATGAAAACAGTTTGGAACAGGAGAAGATACAGCCAAGACTTTTATAGAACAGAACTGAGTCCAGAATTGGATCCAAATAATATGGCAATTTGGGTTGTGATAAAGATTGTGCTTCAAAGGTGGGGAAAAGAGAGGCTATTTTTAATGTAGTGTTGGGCAATTGACTCACTATTTGGAAAAATATATAGCTGGATCCTTATCTCATTACTTACACTTATATAAATTCCAGACAGAACAGAGACTTAAAATGTAAAAACAGAACTAAACAAAATCCCCTAATGCTCTGGAATAAAGGATGGGTGAATTTATTTGAAAACTCTAAGTGGGGATGTTTGCAATACGTATAACAGATAAAGGGCTAATTGCATTAATCTGTTAAGATCTCATACAAATCAGTGAGAAAGACAACCAAAGCAAGAGGAAAATGGGCAAAGGATGTAAATAGGGACTTTGTAAGAAAATACAAAATCATATCAAAGGATACTGAGCCTCACCAAACATTTTAGTGTGTTTTCTCAAAAACCAAGGATAATCTCCAACATAACCACAATACACTGAGATCAGAAAACCGACATTTATACATTACTCCCATTTATCTTCAACTCCATTGAAATTTACCCAATTGTCCCCAAAGTGTCCTTTATACGATAAAGATCCAATCCAGCATCATGCATTGCATTTAGTTCTGAAGTCTCTTTATTCTCTTTCTATCTGGAACAATTTTTTTCAGTTATTCATTGACTTTCATGTTCTTGTCATTTTTGAAGATTACAAGCCAGTGTTTTTGTTTTGTTTGTTTTTTTAACAATGCCCCTCACTTTGGGTGTGTGTGGTACTCCCCGATGATGAGATTCGGGTTGTGTGTCTTTGGCAGGATGTCACAGTGCACAGGATGTTGTCTTTCTCTTTACTGGTCACATTAACGTGGACCATTTGACGAAGGTCACGCCTGCCAAGCATCTTCAGGGTGAAGCTACTCTTTTGTTCTTCGTAGTCACTCGGCATTTTGTGGGAAGGTATCGTGACACTATGTAAATAAGCAGTTCCTCATGAAACTCTCAATGTATTCATTTATTTTTTTTTTATATTGGTCTGGGTTCGTTGAGTCCTAATTTATCCAATGGGCTACAGTCCATCTTATTATCATTATTTATTTTGATGCTCAAGATGTTCCGGAGTTGGTAATTGGGAGTTCCGTTGAGCTGTTTTCTGCATCCCTTTCTCACGGCCCTGTTGATATTTAAGCATTTTCTTACTTTCTGGCCCAGCTTTATTCCAGGTCCACCTTGTACTTTCCCTCCCCTGGAATCAGCCCTTTCTCCAAGCACCACTGGTTGCTTTCCATGGAGAATGGTGTTTAGAGAACAAAATCTAGGTGCTAGCTGTAATCACTGCATCCGAATTGTTACTGCTTTCAGGCTCTCTCAGCGGACACATACGCATGTACTTACAGCTGCAGATCTACGTCTACATCTACACTAGAACTCATGAGTGCACACCCATAACTCTGATTCTAACCCAACACCCCAAGAATACATTCTAATTTGGCTCCATATCTGTAACTCTCTTGGCTCCCATTAGCCTTTTTACATTGACTTCTTTGAGCAACGCCTTTCTAGGTAACACATCCCCCACGGCCACCTCTGCCGTACACCCATGTCCCACCCCGGCTCGGATGCCCTTCTCATCACACCTGTGCTCCAACCCTCTTCACAGAGCTGATGCCTCCATTCTCCATCGTGGGGGTGTCCTCCTCACTCTGCTTGGGCTCTGATACCCCCTCGGATACTTCCTCCCTGAGGGGCGTCCGCTGTGCTTGGCCCCCTGATGGCTTTGGACTGAATTGTGGAGGAGGATGAAGTGCACTGGGTTCCTTCAGCACTACCTTCGTTTCTTCTTTAGCTGTCTCTCTTCATCCTGAAGCCTCAGTTCCTGGAAGAATGTTGTACCTCAGGCTCCTACCCTTCTGTGTGTTCATCCTCAGACCCCTAAACCAGCCTTAGAGAACCGCAGCACCAATCAACTCAACCGTTTCAACCAATTACAGAGAGAAACATGTTTTTTTAGGGACAGAACAAGGAAACCACCTTTTATTGTAGTGAGAGATACCATATTAAGTAATATGTTTTCATGAATCATTTTATTACCTGCAACTGATTTAAAAACCGAGAATCATGACCAATTTGCTCTTAGCCAAAGATTTTTTTTAAAGTGCCATTATATAGGCATATGCTTAGATTTAATTTCTGAAAATTCTCTTATCAAACATAGTAGGGGTCTAAATTCTCATTAAAACACACACACACACACAAACCTACCTGCCTAGGTAAACTTTCCATTTCCATGTCATTGGTGGATTGGATAAGGAAAGAACTTTGGTTCATCACGGTAAGCTTTAAAAATATTATTGAGATTGATCTCAGGTGTCTGTTCCTTTAATCTATATTTACCGTGCAGTAAATATTACTCAAGCCAAGCATGAATGTTCTCATTACACCAATGTCGGGACAGTCAGTAAACTGGATTATTAAATGTTCCTGTCAAATGTGAGGTAGCTGCATAATTTGCACATAAAACTTAAAGAATCACCACACTGCCTGGAGAAGAATTTCAAATACTCAAAGGAAATATAATAAAAAAAATTAAGGCTAGCTTTAAGTGTCGATGGCAAAATGGCTGTATTAAGAACTAAAGGTAATTAAAAAAAGGGGAGTGGTGGGTGGTGAGAAAGTTTCTGTGATTAGAACTTATTTTGCAAGCCTAAGGAAAAAAAATGTAGGATCATCAAATAAGGCTCTAGTGAAGTAATGAAGATTTTTATTGTCAATACCACTTAGAGGAAGACATTTTTTACATTTTAAGAAACATTAAATCTGTTTAAGGTCTGATTAAAGAGGGCATAAAACTGACTAGGAGCTGGGGAGTTGATAGGATCAGAGTTTGGGCACCCTGAAATGAATTGCTAGTTGTTGTTTTTTTTT